>JBAMJV010005481.1:37500-137788 GCA_037951105.1 Echinarachnius parma
TTTTTTTAATTGAAAAAAAAAATCATCGAATAAATCTGGGCCCCAGATTTATTACGATTGGATATATTTATTGATATTTCAGCCGTTTCTGAACCGATTTTGATCAAATAAAGTTTATTAAAATTGTATGCTCTTTCAAATTTTACACTCAGTTTTTCATTATCTCACAAAAAAATTAGTTCGTGCAGCGCCCTCTATACCAAAACAGAACTAACCTTTAACATATATTTTACCAGCATGCAATAATATAAATTGAAAACAAAAAATAATTTATCACAAATCGTATAGATTCAATGACATTTTGAAGAAAATGTTCTCTGACCATCTGACGAATTCACAATAATGTTGAATGTTGAGTTCTTATGCATGGGAACAAATATACAACTTGATATCTGTGAATGTTATTGGCCTGACATGAATGAATTCCCAGTCCCCCCAAAACACATACTTCTACCATTGCACCTGCTAAACGCTTCGGTAGAAGGGGGCAAATGTTCACCCACTTCACGACAGGTGCGTAAGTCGTTACACCCTTACCCCGCTTACTACGTGCTTATTACCCCCATCTATTTCCATCGGGTAGGCTTCGAATGGGCCCTCTGTTCGCCACGAAATGATAACGAATAGCTTCGGCTTGGATATTGGACACTCGAGACCTGCGTGCCCTTGACTCTATTTTAAAGTCACACTCAGTTTTTGCACCCCCTCATTATATCGCGATTTGTATCTAATCGGTTTCCTTAGCAGCTATGTCTTGATATCTTTCCGAATCGTCTCATTTCTTCTAGTAAATATAACTTTATGTTCTTAAGTATTTTTGATCCATTGTGAATTGGTATTCCAGATGAAGTTTTATTTTACAAATAAAAAATAACAACAATTTGAAATATGCGTACAAATTGTCAATTATAATTAAAAACTAATAACAACATCACCATCAACAGCAATAACAGCAAAGGTATGCGTATATAATGGTAAATAATATATAAATAATGGTAATGAAAATAATAATAAAATCAACATCATCAGCAACAATAACGTTTATAAAACGACGCTGAGTCGTCGACAAAGCAACAGCAACAACAAAAACAACCACAACAACAACGAAGACGAATACGCTGATGTATTATGGTTATAATATTGTATTGATAATTATAGTGATGATCAGGACCGTCAAATGACCGCGTCGACACCATCTAAGATCTAGGATGATGACGACGATGAGGATATTAGATATTGATGATGATGATGATAATGATGATGGTAGTAATAAGGATGAGAGTGAGGATTCGGAGGACGGTGACAGCGATGATAAATAAAGTGATTACGATAATAACAATTATGAATGCGATGATGATGATGAACCAACGATAAAAAACATTAATCTATTTATATATTTGTTTGTATAGATGGCATCGACTAGCATTCCGAGTAAGCGGCGGCCAGGTAACGTTGACCATCAACTGTCTGAACCCCCAGAAGAGGACGATCAAACGGCCATCGACACCGTCATCGATAGAGACTGGCTCACTCTTTGTCTTCGGAAGCAGCATCACCTCAAAATCATACTTTCAGGTAAATATTTTGCTTCGAAACTTATGTTTAAGTGATTCCTGCGCCTCTAGGTTAATTACACGATAGCCCAATGGGACACAGTCTACTATCAGTACAAACTTAGTTCTAATGACATTTGCTTTTTCATCCAAATTATCTTTCAGTGAAAGTGTTATAAATCTTTGTTGGTTTAGGAAAAGACAAACAAAAACAAAACAGCGGAGCATTTGTTGCCAAAGTACATGTCATAGAACAAAAGGAGATGACATTTATAGCAAAATTTCTATAAACAACACAAATATATTACTGCAATTGTGTGTATGCGTTTTGTAAATTCACTGTTCAGATGAGGAATATATTCACTGAAAGATGTTCTCACTCTCATAATATAACAAAAACCGAATGGAAAATAAGTTTGCTTACATGTCGTGAAAATATCTTGACATCATGGAAGACTGTAAATCATTTAAATAAAAAAAAATTAAGTTGAATCAGTAATTTTGTATTATAAAATGCATTGCTGGTATATTTGCATAGTGGATGAGGTCATGAGTTCAATCATGCATGCTATTAATGCAAGGACGATGCTATGATTTAAATGATAATTTTACCAGATTCGGTCGCGCATGGAATTAGTTGAAACTTTCGCATCTGGGAAGGCTATTTCGTTCATTTTGTAAATATAAACTAATCTATTCCTCCTGGTTTGGTGATTTCTGTCTAAATTGAATTATCATCGTAATGATTTAAATACGCTTTACAGCCTGATTTAATTTTAATAGGCTTTTAATAACTCACACTACCGTATTTACCCACTTCCCACTTAAACGTAAGAGTGAGAGACTCTCTGATCCCGATATATAATATAAACGTGAACTTCTCAGTAACCAAATATACATTTGAAATTGCTTCACAAAATTAAATTTTGTATCACACAAATTTCACATGTATATCCACATGTTAGATCATCATCTCGGCAATTTGTAATGAATCAAAACTCAAAAGCAATTATTTAAACGATATGAAAAGGAAATATATATATGAACAGTAACAACTACAGAAAACAAATAATAGACCTATAAAGTGTCAAGACCCAATCTACATGTTAAGATCATTACCTAGGCAAGTTTGAATGAATCAAGTGTAATAAATAGTCATTGGATTTTAATAATTCACCGAAAACCAAAATAAAATGACAAATAATATATAGCAAAAAAGAAAACAAAACAATAGACCTATATTAAGTGTAAAGATTTGTTCCCTTATGTAAGATCAGGTCTATGGTAAGATCGACACCCTGGCAGGTTTGAATGAATCAAATGTAATAAATAGCCTTTGGATTTTGATTGAAAGTTCACCTGTTTTGTGCCGATTTTAAAGCAAAACAATAGACCTCCAGTACCAGACATTCCTGTATTGAAAACATTTTAGGGTTGAGAAGAAGTTCACCATCTTTCTAGATTCATATTTTGTTACGACATGAGGCTAGACGTGAAGTTATTTCTGGGTCAAACATTAAAAAGAACATGATGAGAATGAAATAACGAACTTATGTACTATCAGTTTAAATTGAATGTTTCTATGAGTGGGCGGGGGGTAGTTACGGGTAGTGTTGTTAGACTGGGGGAGCATGCCCCAACAAATATGGGAATGATATAACATAATGATGTACAATCAGTGCCCCTCTAAAATTAGTTCTCACAATGGTGCCAGCGTCAGGGACTCCCCCAGCAAATATGTACTGATCGTAGTACCCTGATTCCTTCTCAATAAAAAAAAACATGCGCCCTACGGAAACAAATTTCTAGCTACACCATTCAGTGTGGGGACTGGGGGTGACTGTTTCTATCGCGTATTGACCGCACCCATCCCTCAATAGGTGAAACAAAAACATACCAAACAATGCGTGCAGAAGGAATCACATTTTTGGTAGGGATCTTCAAAAGTTAATGGGTAAGGTCTTTAGAATGACTATATCATATTATACTAAAAACGTTGCATCTGAATATTATGCAATCGGTAAGGCATGTATGTCAAAAAGATTTTAGACCATGTAGCGAACACATCATCTCAGGTATGTAGATACCAAAAAGAGAGGAGAATTACACAAAAATAAGAAAAAGAGAAGAGAAAGAAGCTGAGCCTGGGGTGAAACGGGTCAAGGAAATTCTCAGCACGTATCATATATTCAAAAGTTTTATCTTGATATGCAATGAGTAAGAGTAAAAAAAAAACAAAAAAAAAAAAACACTATTTTTCATTGGCTTTGCCTATACATATATACCCTTCACATGGACCCGGAGAACTTGATACACATCAGTACAGTTACATATACATTTACAAAAAGAGGAGAATAGAAAAGAATAACAAGAGAGGAATAAGAGGATGAGCTCGCGGGGTGAAACGGGTCAAGAGAATCGTCAGCACCGATATAGTTTTATGAGGAGTGAGAGAAATGGGATATGACAAAGAGACTCAACGCCCACTCGACCTCTCCCGCTCGCATGCTGAGAGGCAATGGCGTATCAGTTGGGGGCTGGTCCGGGAGTGGAGTGACTAAGGGGAGGCAGTTGTGTTGGTTCGGGATGATACTTTTCACGTTTGTGAACACATTTTAAACCATATAAATGGAAATGAGCCAATACAAACAGACTTCCTGGGTAATCAGTTTTTGTGCTTATTTTATTTGTCTATATATATATATCTCTCTCCAATGTATGTGGCATCTAAATCCATATTGCGCTCTAATTCACGGTCACAGGAATAATGTTTGATTTCGCATATGTGTGTATGCACTGTGGGCAACGTTTATTTATGTGATGATACGCTCAGTGAAACGAATCAGAGCACAAGCGATTACTGTGTACGAGATCCTATGTGCGCACGCACGGCGTCGCGTAGTGGCACATGGCGACTAGTATCATATATTTCTGGTCAGTTTCCCTATGATAAATTGTTGGGATGTTATTAAACTATAAATTCTATGATGATTGGTGGACAGTGGACACCTACCCCTGTGTGCCCTTCAAACCATCTTTTGCCTAGCTACACCAAATTTGTATTCATGTAGACATTAATTAAAAGACACCAGAAAACATTTTACCAAGAGGAAAGGGGAAAACCCTGTTTGAAGATAAAACCCTGGGAAGATAAATTCTGACAATTTTGTTTAAATGCAGGCATACATTAAAACAACTGAATCTATGAAAGAGAAAGAAAATTTTTGTCTAAGAAAACATGGACCGCAACAGTTTATGTGGCGATTACAATTTGTGTTTGTGTTTTCACCGGGATAACATTAAACACGATTATCTCCAGTCCAGACTTTCCAGACTTTTTTACACAGTCTTTCTAAAACGCACTTATCCAATCCTCTTGTCTTATATTTTAAAATTTTATTCTCAAATATATATTTAGATTACAAAATACAAATTTACTTCAAACATAACAATGTCATGGCATTTGGAATAAAAAAAATGCTCTGCTCTGTAAAATATTAAATCACAACGTTTTTGAAAGTCATTTTAAAGTTGGACAAGTGATAATAGTCCTTGATTAACATATATGAAGATTGTGGATTGATTTATTGAGATGTGTTGTTTGTTTCCCTGCCAGAGTAATGATATAAAACAGGTACAAACTGTCCTTATTCCTCAGTAATTATCAACGTGTTGCTATTGCTGTAGAAGTACGGAACAAAAGTAATAGTAATACTACTAATCTCAACTTCTTAAGTATACGGTAACAAATATGACAAACAATTATGGATGATTTTGTTTGCTTTCTTATACCAGGGTATCATCCAACAAGCCATGATTATCCCGGATCCCACAGCAGCCGACAGACAGTGCAACGAATTTGATCCTGACTGCAGATTGCCCGCCAACACTTTCTTGGAAGACGCAAGGGTGAGACAGCCATTTCAAAATTATCCTTCAAAGGTTCATTATTATACAGTTTTATGTATGTATTTGAATTTATTTTTCAAGCCAAAACATTTATAATGAAGGATTTTCTTTTCAGCTGTTGTTGTCTCCACTTAAGGTTATTAATAAACAAATAACATATGTTCTACTTGAAGCTATTAGAGACTCAATTTCAAGATGTCAAACATTGTGATGAAAAATGATTTTTCTTTTTTAGAATGGTAGATTAATCTCAGTATCTGGTATATTATGAATACTTTCAGCAGTTATACACAAGTTAAAATTTTAAAGCTTACATGTTATTACATATTTCATGTTTTTTTTTCCAGGCACCTGTCTACTAACTGGGCACAGATAATAGGACCAGGTACAGTATTCTATTGATCAGACCAAGGCCCTGATGATCTAAACCAGCAGCAGCTATTCACAAGTTGTATATTTAATTTTTGATGCAAACTATTTTTTAACCGTTTTGTTTGTTTTTGTTGTTGGAATAACAGGCACCTGTTGACTACGGGGCACAGGTGAACGGACCAGGCGGAGTAGTATATGGATCAGGCGATGGTGGTGCTCTTAATCCCGATGCTTTCAGCAGCTATTCACAAGTATTAGATCCGAATCTCAAGATTGTTGTTGCTGGTGATGTAGGACCCATCAGCGCCGTTGGAGACAGGGTAACTATATTGTCTTTATTTATAGTGAAAAGGAAAAAACAAATCAAACAAAAAGAGACAGAGAAACTTATAAATGAACAAATAGAGTGATGGATTGTTTTAGGATATATTAGTTTACTGGTTCAGTCACTCTTATTTTTTCGACTAAAATGAGACAAGGTATTTTTTAAATGCATGCGTTTCTTCCTAACAAAAGAACTGTGAATTGATCTCACTCTCATTTTCCTCTTATATGAGATGAGGTATTTTTGATGAACAAATTTCTCCCTTACGAAAGAAAGTTTGAATTGACTTCCATGATGTAAATGCATATGAAGACTTATACAAAAAGTTTATTGTGGCATGGAAAATCTCTGGATCCTCTTCAAGTCTCACCAACTTTTTAACAGTTATAATTTTATACATATTTTTAAAACGAAATTAAACTTAGAGGAAGTTTGACACATAGCATATGACTATAACTGTGACTATACTTCTTGTCTGTGTGTTACAGGGAACAAAGGGACAGAAAGGAGATCGAGGAGAAAGCAGAGTGGTAAGTATTTAATTCAAATTTGTAATGGCTTGAAAATTGGAAACATTGAGAACTCCATTCTGATATAATGAATCAAACAACATCAGGTTGATTGTGAGATAAGTGAAAGTATACTGAATAATTTCATTGCATACTATCTTGGCATGCCATTTGTGTATTTAATATTTTCTATAGATTATTTCGATTATGTTTCAGAACCATCTGATGTATTTTTTAAATTGTAGAATAACAATAACTCTATGGTTAGAAGGACTAAATTAACAGCGAGACAAATTGTGACCGGCTAAAGCAAAACCCGGCACCTCATGGTAATTCATGTTTTGAAGAAATGGGCATTTTAAGTTCACACAATGTGTGTAAGAGACTTATGATTGTAAAATTAAAACAATCATATCTTCGCTAAATATTGACTAATTAGTTAGAACAAAGCATCAAATGAAACCTTGTGATGAGGCCTTTGTAATGGTATGAAAGACTACATTTTGACTTGTACCGACAAGTGCTGGGTTTTGCTATAGCCTGTCACAATTATTTGACAAATATGACCATCGTTTTGTTTTCTTCCCAGGAATATTACCCAGGACCAGTTGGACCTGCTGGACCAAGGGTAAGTTATCTAGAAACAAATTGAACACAAATTAGCCTACTATGAGTTAAACAAATTGGTATGCTTCTTTTTAGTCTATTTAAGTCGAAATTAAAACCTCACATTATTTAGTAAGACACAAAGATGACTTAAAGCGGTATTTCAGTTTTGGTATAGAAGGCGCTGCGAGAAATAATTATTTTGTGAGATAATGAAAAACAACTGAGTGTAAAATTTGAAAGAGTATAAAATTTTAATGACAGAATCAATTTTATTTGATCAAAATCAGTTCAGAAACGGCTGAAATATCAATAAATATATCCGATCAGAATAACTCTGGGCCCCAGATTTATTCTATGATTTTTTTTTTTTATTTAAAAAATGTTTACACTTTTTTTTTAATTTTCAAAAGAGGTTTTTAAATAGTTGTTGATGATCTCTCTATTTAATCATTATTTCAACAAAACATTACATGCATAATTATGTAAGAAAAATTGTTGCAACCAAGGCTTTTTTAGTGAGCGCCCTCTTGTGTTTTAATGGCTCTTTTTGAATGATAATACTGATGCTTTTTACTTAGTCGTTTGTAATTTTCCAGACCTTTCGAGCATGGTAGAGTTATAACTATTAGTTTGTATTGTTATTGTGCAGGTTTTGGTTACTAGAGCTCAGCCTTACCAAAACTGTACTACCCCTTTAAATCTGACAGACATTACATAAACAGCATGGTAAGCCAAATCTAATGTAATTTCACATGGAACTTAACAACAAAACATAACCTTTTTTGAGACGACGATTTAATAACTTTAAGAAATCTATTAGTATTATTTTACTGCCACACCCGGGGGGAGGGGGGAGGCACTCTCATACATAAAGTGCTACCCACCCGCGTCCAACAACCTCTCAAATGGACGATGCGGTAAAGCTGAAAATGATACACTTAACTTATCTTTTTATATTGCTTCACTAGTTCTTCAGTCAGTAACTTATCCTTTTCATTACCTCACAGGGTTACACTGGACCTTCAGGACCGGATGGGCAGAGGGGTAATCCAGGACCAAAAGGAGAACGGGTGAGTTTGATCTAGGGGAAATCAGTAACGCGTTCCCAATGGGAAACCTTATGTGCCTTGTATTGTAGGCACTGCCTCGTCAAATGCAGGAATGCGCTCAGGATCACTGGTGTTATTTTATATTTCCACCAATGAAATAGCCAAAGAGTTTGATTGTGGACAATGGTAAAACTGTATTACCCGCGTCCCCGATCCTGCTACTGAATGAGCGATCTGCCAATGTGCATATTTATTAATTCAAAATCACATCGTACAAACCTGTCCACTATATTGTCTTGCACACCGAAAAGTCTCTTTTATCTAGAAGGGAACCGCGTAACATGATTATATGATTTTAGAAATAGTTTCATTTCATCCATGTTTTAGTTTGTTAACCTCCCTTTGATGTCATTTGTCAAGTTAATCAATGAATTATGTTTTTTCCCTGTTTCATGTGTCCATTCTAAGGATTGCATGATAACGTAAATGTTATGCTTCTTGTGAGATAGCTCTATCTCGATCAACTGGAAGTAGTGAACACTATACTAGTGTTCATTACTTCAAGTTGATCGAGAAATCAAATTTATTTTGGTTAAACAATGAACTTTTAAGTTGGTCAATATCTGATGCTTAATCATGTCCATTTTAAGGATGGATAAAATCATATTAATTTTTTTTTTCATGTGAGTATTCATTACTTCAAGATGATCAAAAAATCACATTTGTTTTATTTATGCGATAAACTTCATTAAGTTGATCAACAAATGACGTTCTGATTCTTGCTTCACATGCCAGGGCAGCCCGGGGCGAGATGGAGTTGATGGTGTGTCAGGTTTAAGGGGACCTCCAGGATCAAGCTTCATCTTACCAGTAAGAAACCTTCTTTCCCAGTCTTACCATTTTAACTAAAACATAACATTTTATATTATTTAAGTTTCAATTTTATTATGTTATATTTCAGATGATCAATAGATTATAATATCGGAAAGCCCTTCTTCCCTTTTCTACACCTTACTAATTTTTGTTATACCAGTAAAGGAACCGCCTATCATTTTCTTGAGTATTTTAAATACCAATTGTATTATACTTTCCTAATGATTTATATATATATACTGTATATATATCAATATATATAATATCATTTAAAATCATATTACTTAATATTCTAATATTGATGATCAATAGAATAAAGTTTCTGAAAGCTAATTCTGCTCTTTTCTACGCCTTATAGCTTGGGTGGCCCAGTCGGGCAAGTAGATTAGAGATTTGTACAATTCTGCTTGCCAAACCAGATTTGAGTGGCTCAAAACGAAGAATATAATTTTCAAAAAAGATTGTATTCGATTTTGGTGGCCCCAAGCTCATTTTTTACCGCCCCGGCCAGTGGGCTATACATAACTGTTTTACTCCCTGACAAGCCTCCATTTGTTACTCTTATCTTATGTTTGGAAAGTGATTCTAGTATCATACATTGTTTTTTTCTTGGTTCCAAGCAGGCAGTGATGTCAGTGAACCATCTAAAACAGGCAGAAGAGAGTTCGGTTGAGAGAAATTGTTAGGCAATGCCTGATGTATCAGAAAAAAACATTATGACGAGACCATATAACAACATTTGTTTGATCAAAATCCATTGAGAAACAGTCAACATATTCACTTATATAGTCACTCGAATAAAAATAGCAGGCATTTGATTTGGGCCAGCAGACCAGTGCTTACTCTGAGTCATCAAAAACTTTTGCAGCTCATATAGGTGACAAAATATTCACATAGTCAAAATGTATCATGTATTCCGGAAGTGTTTCTAACATCATACATCATGTTTTTCTTGGTTTCAAGCAAGCAGTGATGTCGGCCATGTCTGACGCATCTTACAACAACAAGGGACCGGGCAGTGCAGCCAACCTGGCAGCCATCAGGCAGGTTCTGGAAGATCAGAGGGTAAGATTTAATAGATTACATACTAAAAAAAAAAAAAAAGATAATATTATATTTACGGATAATTGTGCGGGCTTGAACTTTACCTGATGACCACGCGTAATAATAATGCTACATCGTTTATAAACCCCATATTAAGCGCTATATTAATGCAATCTATTATCATTTTTATTACAAGATATATGCAGAATGAAGACATGATATATAACATGACAAAATGAGAAGGATGGCAATGTAATTTTCTTTATGGCAAGGGAAATTTGTTGTGATTATGTTTCAATTCCATTAAAGAATTGTGGTTTAATTTAAGTCAACATGAAATATTAACATAAACAATGAATTTGCATGATTAGACAAAAACTGCCCATTATAAATGTAAAGCTTTATATTGTCTTTTTCCTAGAGTGAAATACAGTTGTTAAAGATTTGGAATGGTAACTCATATCTGCATGATTTCCATTTAGCTCTTGATATATTTATTTTCTCTGCCCAGGATATACTGAAGGAGGGGAGTTATATTTAGTACTAGAAGTGCACAACTGTTGTTTCGATTGAATAAGATCCTTGAAAGACTGCATGAAATCTCAATTCGAAGTTCCAACAGTGTCATATTCGAGCTTCTATCTTGAGCTAAACAGGACTATTGATCTGTTTTGTACTTACCAGATTTGTTATGTAATCTTTGATTTTGATAGAAAATTATATGTATAATCACATTTCCCCCCCCCCCCCCACAGGTTGCCATGAGGGGTGAAAGGGGACCTCCAGGTATTCAGGGAGCAATTGGTCACACGGTAAGCAGTGCTGGACATTTCAAAAGTGTCTACAGATGCTTTAAAATTCAATCTTATCTCCATAATTAGGAAGATATTTGAAAAATCAACCGATTTCATTCTTCTGCTACCATAATAGCCAGACAACAGGGTACAAGTGAAGCTTACCACATGCAAATTGGTTTTTCTCCTAATTTTGTTATTGCTCTCAATTGAACTTTCAATTCCCCTTGTAATTGGCTTTTGATTGTTAAATAATCTTAATTATCATTGTTATTAAATTATATCACAACTGACTATGAGTATTTTCACTACCTACTTTTTTGTTTTGTAACATATTACTTGTTTATCTGCTATATATGCTGTATGGCCTCTGAGGAAAGCATCGCTCCTGATATAAAAACAAATGCATACATGATTGAATAAATGAATAGATTAAATGAATAAATAAATGTATAAATACATGAATAAATAAATAAATAAATAAATAATCTAAAATCGATGTTCTTCATCTGTTCCATTCCTCAGGGTGTTTTTGGTCCAGATGGTCCTAAGGGAGATCCAGGTAGCCCAGGAGACTTTGGCCCAAGGGGTGCACCAGGTACCCCTGGACAACCAGGTCGTTCAGGCAAACGGGTGAGTACCATCATCCACTTGAATCTTGCGAATCAGTTGTGTAGCATGTTCAGAGTTATTGGGGGGGGGGGGCACTATTTTATGTATTTCTTAATTTTTCCGAAGACTTTCCCTTCTTTTTTATTTTTTATGGGTGAAATTAATGAGGTGGCACATGAATGCCCACTGCCCCTCCCCCTATGTTTGTTTGTTTGTTTTTATTTCCGTATAAAAAAAATCAACATCAAAACATTACATGAAGATTCATACATGTATAGGCTATACAAATAAAAGAATTTTACAAATCGTATATGAAGAAACAATATACAAGTGATGAAAATACGGCTATCATTCATTGTTCTGGTACAGATGGCTATTGGTCATCTTGGTAATTTACTGATGGCTTAAATTCTTCTTGCATTTATATCCTCGAAATAATTGCTTTTATCTATCTCAATGATTTCAGTTGCTTAGCTTGTTTATTTCGTTCATATCAATAATTTTTCACATGGTAAATAACTTCTTTCAGGGTCGTCCTGGCAAGGATGGTGTGAGGGGACCAGCCGGCCTAGGAGGAGAGAAGGGTGATCGTGGATTTGATGGTCTGCCTGGTCTACCAGGGCCAAAGGGTGTATATGTAAGAATATAATGATAGTAATACTATACAGCGCATTTATCCAAATAGCCTTACTCGAGGCGCTATGTGAATAAATTAAGGAATCAATTTAGAATTATATTCTTTAATTACCACCTTTATATATTAAAGGGGTAGTTCAGTTTTGGTAGAGAGGGCGCTGCACATCACAATTTTTTTGTGAGGTAATGAAAACTGAGTGTCGAATTTGAGAGAACATGCAATTATAATGGCAGAATAAACTTTATTTGGTCAAAATCGGTCCAGAAACGGCTGAAATATCAATAAATATATCTGATCTTAGAATTATTTGGGGCCCAAATAATTAGATGAATTTTTCAAAAAATTTAAAAAATGCATACATTTTTCAAAAATTTTCAAAAGCGTTTTTTAAATAGTTGTTGATGATCTCTCTATTTAATCATGATTTCAATAAAACATCACATGCATAATTTTGTATCAAAAATGGTTAAAACCAATGCCTTTTTAGAGAGCGCCCTCTTGTGTTTTAATGGCTCTTTTTGAATGATAATGGGCTTTTTACTTAGTTGTTTGTAATTTTGTATACCTTTCGAGCATGGTGGAGTTATAACTAAGTATTAGTTTATAATGTTACTGTCCAGGGCCCCGTTGCAGAAAGAGATACAATCGATTGTAAGTTACGATTGATCGTAAGTCAGCAAATTTACGTGTTTCAACCAATCAGATTTGCGCATCTAGAACACGTGATCTGACTTACGATTAATTGCAACTTACATTCGATTGTATCTCTTTCTGCAACGGGGCCCAGGTTTGGTTACTAAAGTTCAGACTTACCAAAACTGTACTACCCCTTTAATATTTCCTATGCATAATTAAAATTGTTCAAATATTGAATTAACTGAGCGTGCATGTAGATGATAGTCAAAATAAGGATATTTTGCATACTTCTCAAGAATATATTGTGAAGGTGCAATGAAAACAGAAATTGAAATATGAAAGTCTATCTATCTATCTATTCATCTATCTATCTATCTATCTATCTATCTATCTATCTATCTATCTATCTATCTATCTATCTATTCATCTATCTATCTATCTATCTATCTATCTATCTATCTATCTATCTATCTGTCTATCTTTTTCTATCTATCTATCTATCTATCTATCTATCTATCTATCTATCTATCTATCTATCTATCTATCTATCTATCTATCTATCTATCTATCTGTCTATCTTTTTCTATCTATCTATCTATCTATCTATCTATCTATCTATCTATCTATCTATCTATCTATCTATCTATCTATCTATCTATCTATTTATCTATCTATCTATCTATCTATCTATATATATATATCTAGTAATCAAAGTTGCACAAACCCTTTCATTAGTCAACAGATATAATAATGTGTCTTTCATTTGTTCCTTGTCCTCAGGGGAGACCAGGAGAGATGGGTATGCAGGGAGACTCAGGTCCTAAAGGTCGTGATGTAAGTAAACTTCTTTATTCTTTTGTTTTTAAAGTTGATTGGCTACAAACACATAGTAAATATGGAAAGCATAGGGCTAAGCTCTTTACAAAAGCTAATGGTTCCCAATAAAGAAGAGTAAATTAAGACAATTTAGAGCAAAACTATTGACAAGATTAAGAGATGGCAAATGAACCCATTCCGGACGGGACCTGAAAACATTCGGGTAGAGCTTTTTCTCGCCAGAGACTGGACCCGAAAATATTTTGGCTAAGAGAGCGACGTGAACATGCAATTTTAAAACTGAGATTTCATCTTCTTTAGCACATTATTTATGAAAGAAACTGCTTTTACTAAAGAAATAACATATCAAATATACCGATCATTTAGTATTTTTGTTACTTTACATAACGTAGCAAGAGTGTACAATGTATAGAAATATGACATTGCATATATATATTTTGTTGCACTTTCTAACCTTGGTAACTGGTCTGTAAAGCGGCCAATGACATTCAAGTGGGGCGGGATCGCACACTGATTATTGTAATGCAAAATAGCTTGAAGCATGTCCAGCGTGTGTGGTGATGATCCGGAATAGGATCTATATTTATATGATGTTTCTTGATTGATATTGCATGATAAGTTTGCTAACTTTGTTGATATCGTATATTAACTTGTTTGTTTGTTTGATTGTTTGTTGGCAGGGAGAGGAGGGTCCCTATGGAGACCCCGGTCCATCAGGTCCCCCCGGCCCCCGTGGCACAAACGGTCAGCGTGGAGCATCAGGCCCTCAGGGAATTCCAGTAAGTTATTTAAACATTTACAATTAGCAATTTTCCGTGAATGAAGAACACAGACTGCATGTAGCTGTTTATAATGTGTACAAATTCCATCCCATCTACTATTATTATCCTTGTGTATAAGGTTCGAACATTTTCACGTTCAATTTGTTCAAACATGAAGAAAACGCATGAAATTTGGGCCATGTTCACCTAGAATTTCAGGCGATTTTTTAAATTTTCCTCATAAATACATGACTCAGTTGTCAGTTCTGTCAGCTTGTAGTCAATTGCTTGCATCCCTTAATATTGTGAAGCCTAATTTATTCAGTGGTGTAGAGGATTGTTAGGGTAAATTGATGTTTTAATGGTGTTATCCATCAAAACTTAAACAATTACAGGAGCTTTGGTACTTCAATTTAAAACCTTTATTGACACTTCTGAAAGAAGAACACATACCCTTTAAATTAGGAATGTGGACAACTTGCATCTCAAGTGATTGTTATTCCTCAATCATACTCGAAGATTTATACTGGCATAGGCCTATGTGTTATTTGTGTTCTATAGGGCTTTTGCTAAACAAGTTCTTAACATTACAATATGTCATATTGTTGATACAAATTTTCTATTTTTGATGTTTGCCATCGTCCATGCACATGGTAAGGGAGACTGGTAATACGAAATTCATATTGTGAATAAAACTGATCTATTTGTTCAATGTCTGTCCTTCTTCATTGACAGGGTTTAGAAGGAGAAACTGGTAATCCTGGTCCTAAGGGCCCTGGCGGTGCACCTGGTATCCCAGGAGCTCCTGGACCAGTGGGAAAACCTGGATCTTCGGTAAGTCCATTACCCTATGCTATTTGAGTCACTGGGTTAACTTAAAAACACTGTTGGTGGGTCAAAATTAGTCCATTTATTAAACACCTATATGGAATATAAGAATTAGTTTGTGGGTTAATTTAGTCCATTTAACTTACAAGTTCAGGACTGACTGATTGTGCTACATCATGTATTCTCCATAGACCCCAGCCGGAGTATTTTCAAGACTAGTCCTGAACAGTATATTAACTCATGTACAGTTGTGAGTACCAAATTGAGTGCGTCGTTTAAATTTAGTCTATGTATATTTAAACACGGGTGGGAGTACCAATTTAATTTAATTTGAGTTAGATTTAGTACATTGAAAGCTTTATGATAGCCATATGGTTTAATTAAGGACCCCTACGAAAACCAGCCTGTGGCTGAAAGGGTGTTCCGCCCATGAGTTTGGAAAAAAATTAAAAAATAAAAAATAAAATATGAAGCAATTTATATTAGGATTAAATGTAACCCACTGTTGATAATTTGTGTCAGTTTGCACTCATGATAACGAAATGTTGATCCAATTAAGTCTCTGTCATGCCAATTAATGATCTGAGTGCTTGAGGTCCATGCAGTCACACCTCCAAACCAAACCAAGACGGACACCAGTCGTTAAGGGTGATGTTGATTTTGTTTTGGCTGAATTAATGTAAGTTTTGGGATAACATTAAACATGTTGGTATTGTGTTGGTCTGTATTCTGCCCCCAAATAAGCGTGCGTTTGGAATTGAGAGACACAGCCACCCCGAACCAAAAACAACCCGAGATCAAGTACGATGAGGGGTGTTGATTTTTAGTTTGGACCAATTATTCCACCAGTGATCCATGTATACATCATTATATACCATGCTTAACCGTTATAGTTATTTTAATTGCGCCGTTAATATAAATTCTTCTATTTTGATTCATACAGGGTCAAATGGGTCCTCAAGGATCCATGGGCCCACCCGGAGTCCAGGGTCCCGTTGGCAAGCCAGGTATCCCCGGAGTTCCAGGAACGGATGGACCGGCGGTAAGTCTTACCTGTCATAGCGCTACTCTTTGATTGGTTAAAATATCTATGTCATCTGGGGGATAATTTCATGGGGGAAAAATCATTTTGGGGGGCTACTTTGAAAGCCGATAATAGCACTCTTATATATTTAACTTGTAAAATGTAAAACTTTATGTACCAGACCATTCTTAAAGCTAATCATGCTATGTATTCATGAAAGAAAAGAATAGCATGAAAATGGTATAACGATTTTGATTTTTATGCCTCCGCCAACGAAGTGGCCGGAGGCATTATGTTTTCGGGTTGTCCGTCCGTCCGTCCGTACGTACGTCCGTACGTACGTCCGTCCGTCCGTCCGTCCGTCCGTACGTACGTCCCGTTTTCGTTCTCGCGATATCTCAAGAACCGGTTGACGGATCAATTTCAAACTTAGTATGAGTGTACATGTTGGGGTGACAATGATCTGATTAGATTTTAGGGGTCATGAGGTCAAAGGTCAAGGTCACAGGACTCAATATATATGCAAAAATGCCTCGTTCTCGCGATATCTCAAGAACAGGTTGACGGATCAAATTCAAACTTGGTATTAGTGTAGATATTGGGGTGGCAATGATCTGATTAGATTTTGGGGTTCATGAGGTCAAAGGTCAAGGTCACAGGACTTGATGTATGCGCAAAAATGCCTCGTTCTTGCGATATCTCAAGAACCGGTTGACGGATCAATTTCAAACTTGGTATGAGTGTACATATCGGGGTGCCACTGATCTGATTAGATTTGGGGGGTCATGAGGTCAAAGGTCAAGGTCACAGGACTCAATATGTATGCGAAAATGGCTTGTAATGGCAAAATTTCAAGAACTGAATGTCAGATTTCAATCAAACTCGGTACCTGAATGTATCATAAAGAGTCAACGTAGCCGTAAAATGTTGGGGTCATGAGGTTGAGGTCAAGTTCACAGGACTCATTATACATGCAAAAAAGCTTGTAATGCCAAAATCTCAAGAACTAAATGTCAGATTTCAATCAAACTTGGTACCTGAATGTTTTTTAGGGAGCCATCAAAGATTGGGGTCATATGGTCAAGGTCACAGGACTCAAAATATTAAAAAAAATTAAATCAGTGCATGTTAATAAGGGCTTGATATTAAAATCGCGTGATAGCGGAGGCATAATTTTCGATTGCGCGCAATCGAAGATCCATCTAGTTCTTGATTTTTTCTGTACTGTTACATTTCATTGCAGACTTCTACATAACTTTATTCAAAAGTTTACCCATTTCGAGTATAAAATCTTTGAAAAAAGTATTAAAAACGTATCTGAAGGTATTATCACTAGCCTAAACTGTATATATACTTTGTTAATTTCTTAATATGTTACAGATTCGTACGCTTGCCAAAATAGTGCCACTATCTGCACCGGGCAATCAGGCTAGTGCTTGTTTTGCGCTCTAGCTGCTTAGCTTTGTAATAAGTTATAATTAAATTTCATTTCATTTATCTATTTTTATTTCCAAACAAATTATGGTTGAAAATGGAGAGTTGTTATGAAAAGCAATGCTTGTAATTTGCAGCAATCTAAAATTAAAGGTAACAACTACCTTACACTACAGGGAAAAAAATACCCACAATATTACAGTTATGATCTTTCTAATATTTATAATTTTCTGTCATGCAGGGCCACCCAGGCCAGGACGGACAGCCAGGACCAAAAGGATCAATGGTAAGTAAAATGTTTGATGATTATACTTAATTAAAGCCTTCATGTGACAATAGGCACATAGGGCAGTGCCATTTTCTCAATTCTGTAGCCCTAGGGCGCACGTCTTCTTCTAGTGTAGTGAAAGATACAGAAGGGAGCCAGTCTTCTGGTTGTTCAATACATTCAACTTCACTTCTATAAATTTTGAGAAGCTGGCTAGAAGGGAGTAGGCCTTTGGCATGACTAGGCCGGGGTTAGATACCGGGACCTCCCATGAGATTGACTCTCTGACCGCTAATTTACTAGCCTAAGTACTAGATCATCCTTATGAGATCTTAGTGTTTTTCATCTTATAATTTGTTTGATTTTGGAAGAACTCTGATGATTTTGGTGCTATTAAAGGGGTATTCTGGGCCTGATAAAACCATTCGTTATTTGAATAAGCAGAATAAGAGGCATAATTGGTGAAAATTTGATCAAAATCGGACAAGAAACACGGGAGTTATACCTATTTGAACATCATGTAGTAATGAGCGATCGTTTCAAAATTGCCGCCATATGCAACATCATTGACGAGCAACTCGCCATGGCTTTAGTACATGAAAATACACTTATTTCTCATTTTCGTTACTAAAAATTTTCTGCTTGTTTTCACGAACTCATAGAAGAATATCGATGGGCCAACCTCTTTGGAATTTGTAAGCTCATAAATTTGCTTTGTTATTAAATTTCCATGTAGAAGTCAAAATGGCTGCAGCTCGCAAGTGACGTCACGATCGATAGCAATTGCGGACGATACTAAAAATCGGAGCAAAGTTCATCCTGTCATAACTTTTGTATTGCTCTACCGTTTTGGCTCAGATTTTCGATCATGATTCTTCATGTTCACTTCATTTTATAGCAAACATCACATTTCTGGGGTGGAATTCCCCTTTAAATGGTAATCAGGAACACGTAACTATTGGGGGCTTGTCCGGGAAATTTGTAGTTTTTTTTGTGTAATGTTTGGTTCACATTGTGATAATCGTGACCATGTAACAAATTGATATTGTTATTTTACTTGACTTATAGGGCCCGCCTGGTCCAATTGGTGCGGCAGGTTACAGAGGGCCCCTCGGTGTGAAAGGTGCCCGTGGTGTCGCCGGTGCAGAAGGTCAGAAGGGAACGTTGGTAAGTTTTGCATGGGGATGCTATATACACACTCAGCCAGTGTGTGTTACGAACCCTGCTCAGGGTAAACACAATATAATTAAGTGTGATGGTCGGCTGAGAGAAAATGTAGTCCTGAAAAGGGCTGTACATTCTATCTCCGAAGGTCAGAAGGGAACGTTGGTAAGGTAAAATGTTTTTTGGCAAGTTTTACTTTCCATGGTAGTGTTGCTTGCATATTAAAGATTGTCAAGCATGGGGATGCTATATACACACAGCGGATCGCCATTTTGAACTAGGCTAGTTGTGTGCACTGCGTAACACTCAGCCAGTGTGTTTTACGAACCCTAGCTGCTCAGGGTAACACAATATAATTAAGTGTGATGGCCGGCTGAGAGAAAATGTAGTCCTGAAAAGGGCTGTACATTCTATCTTAGTCCCAATAGGGACTGTAGTAACTATGATCTTCAACTCAGTATAAAGGTCTTGAATGCAGTATTTGGTATTGGTATAATTTCTTAAATCATTATTTATTTATTAAGGTTTGATTTCAACGGCATTGCCCTGTTGCTTGTAATGAAGGATTATCTGCAATTATGATTGGATAGTTCTGTTGTCATTTGCATCCAATCGTCTTGGCTTGAACTTTAATTACAGCAATATATCCTTGTATATACAAATAAACAAAATTAACTAATAACCGCCCATTTTTATGGTAGGTTAAACGCTAAATGGACTGTTTACGCCTCGAGATCTGAAGGCAATATTCGCCAATCAATTCATATTTTTGAATACCTAAATTGTAGATCCTAAGAATTATAATGTAAACCCTGAACACATTAAAATTCACTTATAGATAAATTGGACTCAAACCTGGATTTCTGCAAGAAATTCTAAAGTACAACTTAGTTTATAAATGTGTCTTATCACTATGCTTATTATTTGCTAAATTATGTGATGCAGATATAAACAACCTTTCCCTCAATATTTCATTCTTTTACGATTTGTCTTAATTTTTAGGGAACCGATGGTCTTCCAGGTTTCAAAGGAGAGATTGGCGGTAAAGGAGAAAGGGTAAGTTATAATTGCTTCCCTCAAAATAGATTATTATAATTATCATTTGTTGTTTGTGGGTTAAAGCCGAATTTGTATATTTATATTCATTTCAACATTTAACGGGGTGGGATTATACCAAACATTGATCATGTTCCTTACATAAATTCTCATCACTCAATCCGGTACACCTGTTAAAAGGAAAATTTACTTACGCACAAAAACTTACCCAATTAAGCAGATACAACTTTTTGTTTTGTTATTGACTAAACAGTTGTATTGTTTAATTTGTTTATCTATTTGTTTTGTTCATCACATATTTTTATTTTTTATTTTAATAAGTTGTACCATATTTTTTATCAGGGATGCTATTTTTAATTTTTTTTAAAATCCAGCCCAAAATTGATTTATTATTTTGTTGTTATCATTTGAGTTTTCATGTTTTTAAATGTAAACTTCGTCTATTTGTTTTGTTCTATACAGGGATATCAAGGAGTGCCAGGACCGAGAGGACCCGAGGGTATAGTCGGAGTTAAGGTAAAAAACAATTGAATGAAAAGGAGTGATGAAAATAAGGCTTCCCCGCAATTCGAACCTGAGACCTCCGGATTGCTATACCGGTTCTCCACCAACTGAGCTCAAATTATCTTGTGATGGTTGCACATCCCTGAAACCCTTTTTGATGCATGTGATAATGCTTTTTAAGAAACAAGTGTGGCACAAAATTTACTCTGGCCACAAATTCTCTTGACAACAGACACATAATATAAGTTGTAATGAATAACAGAGATAATTTTCTCGGAAATATAATTCATATTTATGTCAGAATAAAGAAGTAACAGTCTCAACCAAGGTCCACTGAATATGTAACAAAATAGCTTTAATTTGTCTCCCTTAGCAGGATGCAAACAAAGAAATACACAGTGAGAAAAATGAGCTTCCTGTGGATTTGATGTTTAAATAGCTTACATAACTTTGTTTCAATTTGTTGGCGGAAATTGTACCTACATAGTGACCAGTGATGAAATAAACCTAGCTGTTTCTATAGCGTTTTGAAATCATGTTTTTTAGCGTATATACATCATATTGACAGTTCATGATAATGGTTTTCTTTCTCTTTTTGTGCTATAGGGAGAGCAAGGAGTACCAGGAGAATCCGGCCCACTTGGACAACCGGGAGATCAGGTAAGATGCTAGAATTATGTCTCATGTATTCAGGCTAGCAATTAGTTGGTCGCTTGAGAAAGAGAAGAATGCTAAGTAATTCTTGTTATTACTTCGTAGAACTGTAGAATTCAAATGTAGCTCTCTTTGCTTTTTGATAAACATATATATGTATAAATACTAAAAGAAATAGTGAGTATCTGAAAACTGGGCATCATTATAGAGGAAGCTCCGATCGACAAGATGGTGTACCTGACTCAATTTAGCCCAAAACTGACTTACCATCTTTACCATTCTTAACCGACGAGTTCCTTTGATTGTATATTGTGTGTGACTTACCTTATGAGGAAGATAAATCAATCTTGCTGTGCAATTAGTCACTTATGGCATTATACTTAACACATTTTCTACTAAAATATTGAATGATCAAAAATGTTTCTTTACCACTCTGATACTATTTTCAAACTTGTATAACTAGACATGTTTGTCCATTATGTCACTAAAAAATTTTTTTTTTTAATATTGCCTTTTTGTTTTTACTTTAATAATATAGGGACCACCTGGGCCACCTGGTATGCCTGGTTACCCTGGCAACGTCGGAGATAAGGTGAGTTAATTTTAAAGAAAAGTAATTTTACTTACTCTTATATTTGAAAGTTCTTTCTAATCTAGTGTTTTTAACTTGTTCAATATCTGTATTCTCCATAGATTCCAGCATAATCTAGCTTTCGGGACCATTAGTGAAAGATTAAATCCATTGGATATTGAGCAAGATATTTAGTGTGTCTTGCTTAGGGCAATGTTTAAATCTACCAAACGTTATTGCCTTCAAGCGTAAATTATACGGTTATCACAATTCTTTATTTAATTATTTTTTTAAAAACTTGCAAAGTGTTTTTGTTCCTGCCAATTACCAAATGAAAGATATTTCACGTAATAATGTAGGTGTTGTATTCAAATTTCAAATCAGTACAAAGCGCATTGTATTTGTAATGACTAGTGTTTGGGTTGGTTGTGTGTTGTATATTTCTGCACATGTTTGATTTATTGAAACATAACTATAATTATCATTTAACTTTCAGGGAGAAATTGGCCATCATGGAAAGAGAGGACGCAGTGGAAGGAAAGGATCAAGGGTAAGATAATTATTATTTGATTGACTGGTCTACTATTTTTAACCTCTTCAAGACCAATATTAGATTTATGTTATGATATACAATATCAATGAAAAAATGAGCAAAGAAAATGGGGTTTCTCCAGGATTCGAACCAGAGACCTCCGGATTGCTAGACCGGTGCTCTACCAGCTGAGCTTTAGAAAACCCTGACGCTGTGTTCATCCCTGAAACCCCTTAGTATTCAATGCTTGTGTTGGTCAGGAACTATTATAACTCCCTAGATTCCAACATATTCCCGAGTACTTTCAAGACCAGTTTTTAAAGGCTTAATCATTTTGATTAATCCATTGCGTGTCTCTGCCTCCTTCCTATGCATGTTTGTGTAAGTGTTCATGCGTCTTTATATTATAATTTTTCATGTACAATTGGACAAAAGAAGCAGAAGTAGTCGAGAACAAAGGGAGTCATGCAGTAACTTTGTTGACATGTGCGAAGATTTCAAAAATATATAACAAATGTTATTTGGCCAAGGAATGAGCTTATATACTCATTGCAATAACTTTGTACACAATCATAACTGTCCAGTGGATAATTAAAAATCTGAACACTTCAAGTGTAAATATCTTTTTAATGAAAGGGAAATTAAAAAAAACGAAACTTGTTCCATGCTTCTATTGGTAATATGAAAACAACAAGGCATGAGAGGACAACTAGAGTTGAACAAGTTTTTGGATTTGGAGGAGGGGATATTGGAGCCAATATGGAAGCTGTTTGGCAATTGGCGATGAATAGCTTGTTGTAATCCAATAGGATAAGCATATGATATAGTTGTTGCATTACATTATGTGTATGGTTTGCATCCATGATTATATCGTTTGTCGAAGGGGGGAGCGTTTGAAGAACGAGTTACTATTAACAAAGCTATGAGTTGATGGCAGTTAAATCCTGTCTTAATATCTTGTTTCTTTATGAGCAAATGACGAGACGTAAACAATTGTTATGATGATGATGATAAATAATGGCTTTGTTATTTTGTTGCGACAGGGTCCACCAGGTTCGAGGGGACAGATAGGAGAGACCGGTCCCCTGGGTCCGGTTGGCCCAAGGGGTCCTCAGGGAATCCAGGGAGTTGCTGGTGAATTTGTAAGTAAATGTATACTAAATGGTCATTTTTATTCTCCTTAAAAAAATTGGTTACCTATTGAATGAAAAAAGGCCACGTGAAAAGCAGATGAATGGATATCAACATGAAGCTAAATAGAAGCTCTCCTTATAATTAGTAAATTATTGTTGTTTTTTTATTTGTTATTTTTAATTTATTGTAAGATATGATTTTAGGTTATAATTATTATTGTTCAATAGGAACACTGAAATTAATCACGTAGTCGTTAATTATGTGACTATACATTTAAAACTTTAAAGTTTAATTGATTATTTTGAATAAAGTGCTGATTCTATTTAGATTCATTTTAGATCATTAAAATGACTTACTCATAAATTAATAATGAGTAATGTGTAATTTGAAGTTTGTTTAATTGATTTATATTTGCTGTAATCTACTTTGTAACCATGTGAAAAAAGAATTTTCCATCAATTTGAACAATAAAACCATATCAAATCAAATCAAATCAGGAACATTTAAATTGGCTTCATGTTGATAAGTCTCAATATCATATATATATATATATATATATTATTATAAATATGTATGCCCATGCTCATATTTCATTATTACTTTTTCTTCCTATCAGGGTGAGCAAGGAGAGAGAGGTCCTCCAGGTCCTAATGGAGATCAAGTGAGTCTTACAATTGATTTTCTTAAAGGGGTTGAGTCATCTGAAGCTAGAGGGCGCTTTTGTAAAACCCTCATGGCAGTGCTTGGTTTCCTTGACTATAGGACAGTTTGCATGAATTACCAAAACATCATGACATTAATGTTTTTATTATTTTATTGAAAATACACAACATCCGTATTGTGTCTCCCTTAGACCACTGTGAAAAGCTTGACAGATTATTCATCCTTATGAGCTGAATTGATACCCGTTGATTGTGATAGAAATAAATTGTAAGTCTGTGCATTTGTTTTTAAGGTTTTGTATATATGATTCTAGTTAGATGAACTGATAATAGATTGTGTGAAATATATGTAAATCTTGTGCAAATTGTTGAACTTCATTTCCTTAAAGGTATAGTATATGTTCCATTGTTTCCATAAGTGATATTATTTGAGTCACAAGAACTATATCATTTGTGACTAATCAATTATTCTGTACCATACATTGTTTGTAGATGCCAGCCTGATTGTTTTCCATAACCAGGCCTAAATGGAAAGTAATTATATGTATATAAATGTTTATTTTCCTTCTAATTACCAGGGATCACCAGGTCAACAGGGACCTCGTGGATTTGCTGGACCAAAGGGACCACCTGTAAGTATCATGAATCATAGGCCTACTTTCTTTTATTCCTTTGCAATGCAGGAATTTATTTTTTATTTTAGGGGGCTACTTTTCCAATCTGATGGATATCACAAAATATTTCACATAATACCCTGTGGCAATTTCAGGGTCTACCTGCTGATTTCAGGGGGCTATTTTGAAAATTAGGGGGCAAAATCGCCCTCAGTCCTTGTATATTTCCTACCCTGTTCCTTTGAGTGTCATGGTCAACTCAAGTCACAATTCTCATAAAATCAGATATTTTATCAGATATGTTACTAATTACACACCATAGACTTTAGTACGCAATGAATGGACATATCTTATCGAGCTGAAATCTCTTTCTATTCGAGCATGGATGTTATTTTATTGTATCCCCCGAACCACCTTCGGGGGATACTATGGATTTGGCCTCGTCGCGCCGCCGCGTCCGCCGCGTCCGCCGCGTCCGCCGCGTCCGCCGCGTCCGCCGCGTCCGCCGCAGAGATTTTCTTGTGAACGCTCTACAGGTCCGAGTTCTTGTCCGATCATTTTCTAATTTGGTATGAAGGTGTATTAAGGAAAGAGGATGAAGCCTATTGATTTTGGTGTGGGGCGGAGTCCTGGTTGCCATGGTAACCATGATATAAAGAAATAGTTAAGATTACCTTGTGAACGCTCTACAGGTCCGAGTTCTTGTCCGATCATTTTCTAATTTGGTATGAAGGTGTATTAAGGAAAGAGGATGAAGCCTATTGATTTTGGTGTGGGGCGGAGTCCTGGTTGCCATGGTAACCATGATATAAAGAAATAGTTAAGATTACCTTGTGAACGCTCTACAGGTCCGAGTTCTTGTCCGATCATTTTCTAATTTGGTATGAAGGTGTATTAAGGAAAGAGGATGAAGCCTATTGATTTTGGTGTGGGGCGGAGCCCTGGTTGCCATGGTAACCATGATATAAAGAAATAGTTAAGATTACCTTGTGAACGCTCTACAGGTCCGAGTTCTTGTCCGATCATTTTCTAATTTGGTATGAAGGTGTATTAAGGAAAGAGGATGAAGCCAATTGATTTTGGTGTGGGGCGCGGTCCTGGTTGCCATGGTAACCATGATATAAATAAATAGTTAATATTACCTTGTGAACGCTCTACAGGTCCGAGTTCTTGTCTGATCATTTTCTAATTTGGTATGAAGGTGTCTTAAGGAAAGAGGATGAAGCCTTTAGATTTTGGTGTGGGGCGGAGTCCTGGTTGCCATGGTAACCATGATATAAAGAAATAGTTAAGATTACCTTGTGAACGCTCTACAGGTCCGAGTTCTTGTCCGATCATTTTCTAATTTGGTATGAAGGTGTCTTAAGGAAAGAGGATGAAGCCTATTGATTTTGGTGTGGGGCGGAGTCCTGGTTGCCATGGTAACCATGATATAAAGAAATAGTTAAGATTACCTTGTGAACGCTCTACAGGTCCGAGTTCTTGTCCGATCATTTTCTAATTTGGTATGAAGGTGTATTAAGGAAAGAGGATGAAGCCTTTTGATTTTGGTGTGGGGCGGAGTCCTGGTTGCCATGGTAACCATGATATAAAGAAATAGTTAAGATTACCTTGTGAACGCTCTATAGATCCGAGTTCTTGTCTGATCATTTTCTAATTTGGTATGAAGGTGTCTTAAGGAAAGAGGATGAAGCCTATTGATTTTGGTTTGGGGCGGAGTACACTTGAATACTGATCCCCCTATAATTGATAAACAAATCCAAGTATAACACCTTGTTCAAAACCCTAAACAATGACGATTGGCTGCAATTGTTTTTAACTGCTGCATAATGTAAGAGCCTGTTACATATGCCAATATTAATGAGCTCCGCAAGTTAGCAAAGGCCTCGCCGCTGACGCGGCTCAGTCCAGCGATCACTGCTGTAAGCGCACATCGCCTTGTCTATTAATCAGACCCTGCTCGGAGGACAAACAGCGCGCGAGGCCTTGCCCAAAGGCTACTGCCAGCCTAGTAGAACAACGTACACCACCAAACTTGTTCAGTTCACAATATTACAACCCACAAAAGTGCAAT
Organism: Echinarachnius parma; assembly: GCA_037951105.1. NCBI lineage: Eukaryota > Metazoa > Echinodermata > Echinoidea > Clypeasteroida > Echinarachniidae > Echinarachnius > Echinarachnius parma. Next base: position 64,540 of record JBAMJV010005481.1, read on the forward strand.
GCAATTGGTTCGGGGGATACATGTGCTCGGCTGCGCGACCCGCCGAGCGCGCAATTTCTAGTTTTAAAACGCTACTTGTCTTAGCATTGTATACAAGCTAAGATTGTAATTATCACTCAATGGCACCATCATATTGTGGGCTATACAAACGCAGATGGTTATATCAAAGAATAAAATAATCATGCCATTGGCTTCCATATCTTAAAATGAATACCCATCAACACAGTGGCCCATTCGCTTTGAAGAACATAAATATTTACATCTTTATAATTGCTTTTGATATTGACCTTGACCTTTGACCTTTGTTTTGTTTCCATGACTACAGGGATCCACAGGTCAAGATGGTATGCCAGGCTTCCCTGGAGCTCGTGGAGATAGTGTAAGTAAATAATTATAATAACCACGGTTATTTATATAGCGCTATTCACATGAGGATCATAGCGCTGTACACTATTATTGTTACCCCGGTCAACGGATAAACACTGTAATCATTCCTGCACATAAAGTGCAAATGTTCAACTCCCTAGGGAGTATTCCAGCCAGGCGCCTGTAAGTAGATAATCAATTGGGGAGGCCTTTGCAGATCATTTTTACCTAAATGGTAGGGTTACCCAATATCAGAAGAGAACATGTCCATAAACATGAACAAACATGTCATAGTCATATGACTATACTAGTGGTTTGCTTATTATTTAATGAATACATTTATGGACCTTTATGAAATGAATCGTTAGGTTACTTTAATACCAAGCTAGCTGTCTGTTGCTGGGCTAATAGTTTGAACGTTTTTTTTTAAAGTTTTTTTTTTATAAAAGTTCTTTTAAGATATGACTGGTCTTTGATACATTTCTATGGCCCCGATGAGAGTTTTTATACTACCTACTTCTCAATTTTACTCATTTGATACAATGTTTGTATTTTCAGGGAGAGCCCGGAGAACGAGGAGCGGCTGGACCTGCTGGTGTCATTGGACCTCAAGTAAGTCTGGATTCAGATTAAGTGAAAGTTTGTTGTTGTGTTTTACCTTAGATAAGATTACATTTTTTCCTTAAAGGGATCTAGTCACTTTGTTGACAAGTGCAAAAAGGGATGAGTGATTAATAAAATGTGTATTGGTGTGATCTGATACGTCCACAAAGCAATGTGTGAAAATTTCACGTTAATTGGATTTTTTTTGGTAGAGAAATGAGCAAAAATGCGAAGCGATATTCACTTACTCATTGCACTTACTTTGTACACGGCTTAAATTATCCCGTAGACAGTTTAACATCTGAACATTTGAATCGTAAATATCTTTTGAATGAAATGGAAATTTGAAAAACCGAAACCTGTGCTTTAATTGTTGATATGAATATGACAAGGTATGATAGAACCACTAGAGTTACAAGTAAGTTTGAAGGATTTGGACAATGTTACTAAGTCCCTTTAAAAAGGGATTTTAACGGATTAATATAACATTGTAGTTTTGACCTTGAAATAAGATGAGATTATGTTATTCTCTGTGGATTAGTTATATTTTTTTCCCCGCATGGATTAAGATTAGATTGTGGTTATCACCTTAAGTTCATCTTTTTTTACATGCAAACACGTGTTTGTCCATTGTTCTTCGTAATAGGAAATGTAGGCAAATATATGCATAATATTCAATTTTAAACTGTAAAAAAAAAAAAAAGGGTAAGAATGCAAAGGGTTTATTTATTTGTCCATAATGATCAACCATCAATATTATTTGCACCTGTTTTGATATTTTTCTTTGGAACATGGCAATTACCCACTATATAAACAGGTAACCCTGGTCCTCTATAGGTCCCTACATAAATTGTATCATGTATGTATGTTATTCCTATACAAGCTAAAAGTTTTTGATTTTGTGATGGAATTTGTATTCGATAGAGATTATAATGTTCTTTTGTTGTTGCTGTTGTATGACACAGGGAACACTTGGAGAACCAGGTCCTCTATAGGTCCCTAAATGTCTGTTATTTCTATACAGGTTAAAAGTTTTGGATTTTGCGATGGAATTTGTATTCGATTGGGATTATAATGTTCTTTTGTTGTTGTATGACACAGGGAACAAATGGAGAACCAGGCCCCGTTGGACCCACAGGATTCCCAGGATCCCCAGGCCAGCCCGGAGAGGTCGGTCCTTCAGGAAATGATGGGCAGCAAGGAACCCCAGTAAGTTTGCCAATTTCAGCCATCAGTTTTGTCCTTCTTTAAAATCAAATACTCGTATCCAATACTTTATTTTATGGTAATCATTTATGTATATGTGCAAATAATGCATGTTTGTTTTAGTAAAAATATGTTTCTACTTTAGTTGAATTGATATTTGCATTTTGGTATTTGAAATTAACGAAATTCATGTCCGCAAGAACATAATAATTCGCTAAGCATGATGGGTAATTTGACAACTATGGCGTTTCCCATCGTCGTCTGCCCCCGTGAAAACGAGCGATAAATGGGGTACGTCCTCAGAAGGATTTCATGGGATCCGTAAGGCCAAAATTGCCAAGTCATGTATCAAATTAAACGTCTGTTAACTCTCTGCATGATGATATTCGCAAAAAGACATAGTTTCATTGCCCTTTAAAAAAAATCTTTGTAGTATCTTATACCAGAGTTATTTTCTGTTGTCTTATCCCTTTAAAAAAATTGTATGTACATGTATACTCTTCTGGGATAGCACCTTTCAGTTTTACTTGATAGTATGTGTAATAGTAATTTATACGCAGTATAGTATGCTAAACCTTTCTTTCTTCTATTTCAAATTTTACAGAGCATAGAGAAATATGTGATATGCGCGTTATAAATACATTATTATTATTATTATTATTATCCAGGGCCCACCAGGAGCGCTTGGACCCCCAGGTCTGCAGGGACCGGAGGGTACGCGAGGCTTTGCTGGAGAGCGTGGACTGAGGGGAGAACAGGTCAGTTTTGTATATTTATGAAACAAATATATATTTGTAACACTAATAGAAATAAATAATAATGTTTGAAATGTATTGCTACTGATATTTGAAACATTCATTTAATTTACTTTAATTGAAGAATCTAACTAAGTACCTGTTTCGTTCATACTCGAGTTCCTTGATTCCAAAGTCACAGTTTGTATGTGCTATATGGAATTAATATATCAACAATGATAACATTTTTTACAACAATCTGTCAATAAGTTTCTTAAATTGTTCAACAAATTGAACTTGATTGAATCCCCAAAAGCCACAGCATGCCGAGTTACTATTTCTGGGCTTTAATTCTTCGCTGATTTTTCGTTTGTAGCTAAGATATATTGTGATAGGTAGTTGCATGAAGTTTGCGTAATTATATGAATCAAATTTTTAGAATCTACACTGTGTTTTATCTCACACATGTTTTCTCCATCATTTTGCAGGGTCTCGAAGGTATGAAGGGAGGAGACGGACCCCCGGGACCTGATGGTCCTCCAGTAAGTTGAAATCAATATCTTTGTGTATATTTGGTTCATTTTCATTTTATTGGGACTTGTGTAAATTGATATGTTTAATTTTATATATATGTATGAATGTATACTGATTAGTTAGACTTATTAAAAGTATGATAATAATTGGAAATATTTTAGAATTGCTATGAGTGTAATTATAATATTGAAGAAATATCTGTAATAAGATGTGTTTAAATAAATGAAATATATAAATAAAGGATAGCAACAATTCATTCTCATTTCAATTGCTATGTAAAATGTGTTTTGTTTGGTTCAAGTTTAGTGATAAAAAACAACATATCTATACAGTATCTGTGTTATCATCAAATGCTTATAAAAGGAAATTAGGTATTACAAATGTTGATAATGTGAAAATGTTGTGGCTATGTCATTACTAATGAATGATAAGAAAGTATCACATTTTCTCTCGTTATTGATTGAACTTTGAATAAATGTTTGCATTTTCTCTTGTTTGACAGGGACCACAAGGACAAATTGGACCCCCAGGCCCGCCAGGTGGTATTGGTCTGCCGGTATGTATACCCTCCAACAAGCCCATTCAGTTGGTTCAGATGACTTTGAATCAGAGTAAATTATAGCATATACCTTCCTCCATGTTTATTTGTGATGGGAAGAAGTGAAGAAAAACAATGTAGTTATCATAATTACACTTTGATTACCATGGTTATCTTTTGACATATGTAATATAGCAATGCAAATTATTAACTGTCATATATTTCGAGCATATCAAATGTATCTTTGTTGATGATATTAGTTGTTTTACTTGGGATATTTGAATCAAATTCTGAAGAGAAGAATATTTATGAGATAACACATCAAAATGCTGCTGTTTATTGCAATGGTACTATTTCAGAATAATATCAATAGATTAATCAAGTAATATGAGCTATAATACAATTTGATAAAATATAAGATATATTGTCTGAGGATATATACACTGTACATTACGTCTTGAGATATAAATTATGTAAGCATCTGTATTTCATAACCAAACAAATGAAAGATACTTGAGGAGAAGCTAACAAAGTTGCATTTTCTGTGTTTATTCCATGCAGGGCCGCCCTGGAGACCAAGGTTTGATCGGACCTGCAGGAGAGAGGGGAGATCCGGTTAGTTCAAACATCACATTATTTTACAGTAATCATTGTTATTTAAATGATAATAATAATAATAATGTCATATTCATTTTCAACACATTTTTAAACAAACGGTTAACAATACATTATGATCACAAATTCTTAAAGACAATGCAGTAAATAATTAAATTCAGTGTACTAGTATATGTTTCTTTAACATAGGAAGAAGACAAAAGAAACAATTTAAATAATAAGTGCACACAAATTGTGAATATTATATCACATAATGTGTCTATGTGCTGTAAGAAAGGGAAAGTAAAAGGAAAGTTCAGCATACTCAGTAACTAATACATAAGTCACTCTGTTTAAATATTACGGAGCTGTTGTTTGTTTGTTTCTTGTTTGTTTGTTTTGTTTGTTCTAATCTACTTTTATATTTATATTGCTGACAGGGTGACGAGGGTCCTATGGGACCTGCTGGACGAGACGGTATGACCGGTCCAAGGGTAAGTGCAATGAAGGCAACAACTTTCCGTAAAGAAAGATAAGAAACATAGTGAACAAGGTCCATTCTGGTCATTATATTTGTGTATAGCATAACAATTAAGCACAAACTATATATTCTGTCAAAGATAAAGATAAGAAACCGAGTAAATGAGGCCAATTCTTGATGTTACAATACAATTTGTATTATCCGTCATTATCATCACCATTGTTTAAAGTTGTTTTAATGGTCCATACATTCAATTCAACCTGGCGAATACTGAAAAAATGCACATGTTCTTTCATCTATTCCATGCTCTCTCAATCTTTCATTTTATTTCACCTTTTCACCAATCAGATATCATCAAAATGATAACATATCAAACTTTATGTTCATCGTGCTAATTACAAACTATATAATATATAGGCCTTTCTGTTTGTTAATGAATTGTAAGTTTTAATTATTTTGTTTTTGCTCAAATACTCTTCTATTTCTCTCTCTTTTTTATGTATATATTTATGCGCACTGAGAATTAATTGTAAGATTGCGCTTTATAAGAAAGGATTATTATTATTATAGTATTCCATCCTGGCGTTTCTTTCAATGTAGGGACCTCCAGGACCACTCGGCCAGCCGGGCTCACAGGGTCCTGAGGGAGAGAGGGGAGACCAGGGTCCCCTCGGACCAAAAGGAACCAAGGGAGAGAGAGGCGAAGGGGTGAGTGGTGCTTCCATCCAAACATACAAATGTACAGATTTAGTAACACGCTTAGCCTTTATCAAGGCAAATGGCAGAGCGTTGTTGCCATTCAATGCTTTGATTTGATCATGCTTTTTTCTTTCATATTATTATCACAGCTTATATGTCCAATTTGTCTGAAACGTACTAGTACCTTATTCTGATAGCAGGAGGGAAAATAATTTTTGTTTTTGTATGTATTTATTTATTTTCTACCCCCCCCCCCAAAAAAAAAAAATAAAAAAATAAAAAAATAGAACCATAAAAAGACAAAAAGACCAATTGATATACAATTTATATACATTAAATAATATTTCAAACATATGTTCTACAAAGAAACAACAGCATTGCTACACAGAATTCACTGAAGAACTGAAGATAAATATGAAGGGATTCCACATTCAGCACTGTCTATGTAGACATAGCTATTCTTCCATGGGGTCCAGTATTAACCCCTTGACTATGGGAACTGGGTGGGTTGTGTACAAAGTCTATGGGGATTTCAGAAACTTGAAGGGAAAGGGTTAAGGGTTATGATGACAATGCATTCCTGCAAGCATAATTTGATAACATGAAGTAATGGGTAATTTTTTTGGTCTTATGATTTGTTGTTGTTTGATGCAGTGATAAACTCTGATTTAAATTATATACATTTCATTGTTTTTGTTGCAGTGAATGATTGTTAACGATGAAGTATCATATCATTTCAAATTTCTAATGAGTCTACTTGATTCACTTTTTCTTGCAGGGACCACCAGGCCCACGTGGTGAAAGAGGACCTCTAGGTGAATCAGGACCTCCAGTGAGTTATCAGGCTTTTTTGTGAGAATGTCATGGTATACTGTTTCGGTCCTTTGTTTCGGTCCGAGGGTTGTGGGTTCGATTCCCAACCGTGACATAAGTGTCCGTGAAATATGTGTGCCTTGCGCTTGCAAGGCAGCTCGGCTACAGCCAGAGTAATGTTATACTATACAATGAGCTGTAAGAAAGGGAAAGTTAAGGGAAAGTTCAGCATACTCAGTAACTAATACATAAGTCACTCTGTTTAAATATACATGTATGTGCCTCAGAAAAGAATTTCTAGATTGATGGCTCAAAATAAATGCTGGTCTATTATTATTATTATTATTATTTGTATTATTATTATTTGAAGCTATAAACTGTCCAAACCCTTTTTGCACACCTCGCGCTTAAATGTCATGTAATTTCATAATAAATGTGGACAATAACAGTTACTTTAAGTAAAGACATGCTTGTTTATATTAGAAGTTAAATATCATAATGATTTATTATTGTTGATGGTTAAAGGGGTTGATTGAAAGAGTCGCGCGGCTTTACTGTTAGTGTATAATCTTAATTGATTTGTTGTAATATTATTGTAATATTATTTATATACGTGTATTTTGATTGTTTTTAGTCGTTTACATGATCTCTTGTCAGAAGGGCTTGTATGACTAGAATAATATGCTACTTTCTAGTCCTTTTTACCAATTTATGAGTAATTGTTGACCATTGTACATATATGATTTTGTAAAAGAGGTATATAAATGAATTCAATTCAATTCAATTCAATAATTTTTGTTAATAGGGAGACGACGGAGAGCAGGGTATTCCAGGCCAGTCAGGACCACGTGGTCAGAAGGGAGAAGAAGGGTCAGTAGGCGCATCAGGTTCCCCAGGACCTATTGGTCTGCAGGTACGTTAGCACATTATTTGTGAGATATAAATGCTATACGTATTTACATTATGGCGATCATAGTGTCTCAGGAGGAGTCATTCTCAAACAAAGTAATAGAGGCATCTCCGTTGTCACGTCGACATAGACAACTTGAGAAAGATGACATCATTTAGACATGCACATGAGTCCAGTCCTCTCACACGTTCTCTCCCAAATTTAAGAACACATTCATCCAGGGGTTGGCATTCCTTCCAAAATCTCGCACTCCGTTCTCACCTATGATATCATCGCTAAAAACAGATTATAACATCCAGCCCTTTCAGTGTTGATAAGATATTTTCCCCACATTCCTAAGTATGTGATTATTCAATGTTATTACAATTTAAAGTTCAGTTGGGTTTTTAAAATAATAGATTATTAATTTTGTTTTAAATATTTCTCATAATAGTCGTACAATCCTTTCAACTCTTCACCCTTGTGGGTGGTTTAAAAATAATCTACATATGTTTTGTATTCTTCACATAATAGCTTAAACTCATTTGGATGGATAAACCTTACTCATTTCCATTTACATTCAGTATGTCTTCTACTGTATTTCTATAACGCTTCTCAATTCAATTTCTGTTCAACACATCTTTTCTTTCTTCCTTTCGACAGGGTCTGCCAGGTCCATCTGGTCCTAAAGGAGAGGTCGGAGATCCAGGTCTTACTGTAAGTCACTTGCAAGACTCACACTTTTCATTTAACTGGTGTCAAAATATGGTGACAAACAAAAGTTTGTTAGTTTGAGTCATATTATAGAAACTCAAACCATGTGGATTTGTGCGCAGAAATAAGACATTGCATCGACACAACATCATGGAAAGTTATATATAAGGAAAATTAAGAAATGGAAGACAGGTAATATTTTTGGAGAATAAATAGACAATATAAAGGTTTGGCTGGGAGCCAATATGGAAGAAGTTGGACCATTAGCGTTGGATTGTAACTCGGGGTGTGTTGTCGTATCCGAAGTGTGGATGAACAAATGAGATCCTATGCATAGAAAAACAATAGTAAAGATCTTGTCTATTATGGTCTCTAGTTTACAGTGACCACTTTTCATTTGCCTAATGTTTTCACAATAATCATGTTAAGCTGTACAAATATCTGCACCATGAGTAATTTGTAATCTTTTTTCTACCTACAGGGAGCCCCAGGACCCTCAGGTCTGCCAGGAAAGAGAGGAGCAGCAGGATCTCAGGTGAGTTTTCAAGGTTATCCTGCACTTGAGGTTTCCTGCAATTTAGGGGGATATATTATTTTTATGCCTCCGCCAACGAAGTGGCCGGAGGCATTATGTTTTCGGGTTGTCCGTCCGTCCGTCCGTCCGTCCGTCCGTCCGTACGTCCGTCCGTACGTCCGTCCGTACGTCCGTCCGTACGTCCGTCCGTACGTCCGTCCGTACGTCCCGTTTTCGTTCTCGCGATATCTCAAGAACCAGTTGACGGATCAATTTCAAACTTGGTTTGAGTGTACATATTGGGGTGACAATGATCTGATTAGATTTTAGGGGTCATGAGGTCAAAGGTCAAGGTCACAGGACTCAATATATATGCAAAAATGCCTCGTTCTCGCGATATCTCAAGAACTGGTTGACGGATCAAATTCAAACTTGGTATTAGTGTAGATATTGGGGTGGCAATGATCTGATTAGATTTTAGGGGTCATGAGGTCAAAGGTCAAGGTCACAGGACTCGATATATATGCAAAAATGCCTCGTTCTCGCGATATCTCAAGAACTGGTTGATGGATCAAATTCAAACTTGGTATTAGTGTAGATATTGGGGTGGCAATGATCTGATTAGATTTTGGGGTTCATGAGGTTAAAGGTCAAGGTCACAGGACTCAATATATATGCAAAAATGCCTCGTTCTCGCGATATCTCAAGAACTGGTTGACGGATCAAATTCAAACTTGGTATTAGTGTAGATATTGGGGTGGCAATGATCTGATTAGATTTTGGGGTTCATGAGGACAAAGGTCAAGGTCACAGGAATCAATGTATGTGCAAAAATGCCTCGTTCTTGCGATATCTCAAGAACCGGTTGACGGATCAATTACATACTAGGTTTGAGTGTACATATCGGGGTGCCACTGATCTGATTAGATTTGGGGGGTCATGAGGTCAAAGGTCAAGGTCACATGACTCAATATGTATGCGAAAATTGCTTGTAATTGCAAAATTACAAGAACTGAATGTCAGATTTCAATCAAACTCGGTACCTGTATCATAAAGAGTCAACGTAGCCATAAAATGTTGGGGTCATGAGGTTGAGGTCAAGGTCACGGGACTCCTTATACATGCAAAAAAGCTTGTAATACCAAAATCTCAAGAACTAAATGTCAGATTTCAATCAAACTTGGTACCTGACTGTTTTTTAGGGAGCCATCAAAGATTGGGATCATATGGTCAAGGTCACAGGACTCAAAAGATAAGAAAAATTAAATCAGTGCATGTTAATTTGGCATATTAAAATCGCGTGATAGCGGAGGCATAATTTTCGATTGCGCGCAATCGAAGATCCATCTAGTTTGTTGCTAGCTTCAACTGTAACCGTAACCCTACATTTGGTGGCTATATGTTAGATTTGGGGTGCAATTAACCCCTTCGCCATGCCCACTTTGTTATTTGTTTAAATATAATTAATTAGAATATGTTTCATGATGGTTGTTAACCCGTTCAGGACTGTTATTCAGGATTTTGCTATAACATGCATTCTCAATAGACCCCAGCCTGAGCATCTTCGGGACCAGTGCTGGAGGGGGTTGATTATCTGTATTATTTGTATTCATGTACATAGGAAAAGACATAGATTGCTAAACAATTTTGAAAAAGTAACATGTTTTACCTCTGTTTTCTTTTTTATGTAGGGACCTGAAGGGCCAAATGGACCACGTGGAGACAATGGTAGCCCAGGTCTGAAGGTAAGTACATCGTCAACTATCTACAATCTCAATTAGCAGACGTAAACAACATGAATTAGCATTTCATAATGTTATTTTTGAAATCATATATTAATTGTAGTTGTGTACTTTGTGATATTTAAATATAATATATGTGAGTTTATCCTTCCAAAAGTTCAGTCCAAACACATTTCTCACAAAAACATCATAATCAGTCCTGTTTCTTAGGTATCAGAAAAAGTCAGGATATTAAGGATTGTCTTGTCAAGGTTCAAGTCACTGGTTTATAAGATCCACCACCATCAGTTTACTTGGCTTTCCATATATTTATATAGAACTGTTCAAAACAAATAGACTGGAAGTGCTAGTAGTCTAATATGTCTTGTTTGCCTCATAGGAGGCCATATTAAAGTAAGTCGGTTACAAAAATAGCTTCTGTAATTCACGTGCAGCTCCACAAGTTCAGGGTCTGTCTTCAGGGAAGCACTTTTATTTTGAAGCAGGGATAAGCCAAGAAGCCGCAGGTTTTGGGGGTTACATTTGTTTGTGGTCTGTCTTCAGGGAATCACTTTTATTTTTAAGCAGGAATAAGCCAAGAAGCCGCAGGATTTGGGGGGCTACATTTGTTTGTGGTCTGTCATAAGGGAAGCACTTGTGATGTTTAGGACAGTTCATTTGTCGAGGCAGCGATAATTTCTTGGCTAGTTTAAAGCATGCTCTTGAAATAGGAGGTTGCATATAATGCCCTAAGCCACATAATAATGCGACAAGCTATATATAAAACAAGTCTTAGTTGCATGCGGTCTGTCCTAAGGGAACCACCTGTAATGTTAAAGACAACTTTGTTGTATATACATGGGTACATCATGAGACTTCACCATTAGTTCTTCTACTACATTTAACGTTGCATACAATGCAAATAGGTTGTACTGTAGTGGTTTATATGATTTAATTATTGTTCAATGTTTTCATTTAATTTAGGGAGACAAAGGTGATGATGGCCCGAGAGGAAGGACAGGAAGAGATGGACCAAGGGTGAGTCTGAATATTACAGTGGAACCTCTTTATGACGAGGTTCTTGGGACCATGAATATTACCTTGATATACAAAATGAATATGACGGGGCTATCACAGCACAATTACCTTGTTATAAGAGGGTTTTGTTATATCACAGCTATTTATAATAAAGAGGTGTACTGTATACATTTTCTAAGATCAAAATACAGGAATTGCTTATACCCAGCTAGCCACCTGACGTTGGGCTGATGTCGGAATTTGGTTGCCGGATGTCGGCATATCGCCGTTGGCTCGAGGTTAAAATGTCCGCCAGCCCAACATCGTCACGACGTCATTTTTGTGATATATTGGCATAACGTCATTTTCCGACAATGGCCCAACATCATCTCATGACATGATGTTGGGCCATTGTCGGAAAATGACCTTATGCCAATATATCACAAAAATGACGTCGTGACGATGTTGGGCTGGCGGACATTTTAACCTCGAGCCAACGGCGATATGCCGACATCCGGCAACCAAATTCCGACATCGGCCCAACGTCAGGTGGCTAGCTGGGTAATGGTGTTAACTTTTTTTTGTTGCATGTAAGCCATTGATATTTAAAACAAAACAAAATGATATACATTTTGTGTTTACGAAATAAGCAGATTTGTGCAGAGGTAACCTAATTTATTTTTAAAATGTGATTGAAATCGAAGTTCATCAAAATGTATCGTAAAACCATTCACAATTTCAAATATTTAGTTCCCTACCAGGGGTTCATGTTAGTGAAAATAATTATCTGTTACCAACAGAAATATCAGTAATTTGAATATGGTATACTATACCACTGTTTTTTTTAATGTACTAATTAAATTTGGAATTTTGATGCTCATGAAATGTATGTATTGACACCACAATGGTCATGTGTTCAAAGAGCTTAATTTCGTTTCGGTTTTATAATTATCTATAGACTATATTTTCCCCATAGATTTCTGATCTTGTTTTCATTTCTTGATTCTCACGTTTGCTTTTATCCTCCTGTTTTTTTTTTTGTTTTTTTTTGGTATAGGGATTCAAAGGAGACCCAGGCCTAAAGGGAGAGCCAGGATCGAATGGCCTACCTGGTAACCCTGGACCACGTGGAATCGAAGGACCCTTCGGACCAAAAGGAAACCCGGTAAGATAACACTCCTTGATTCTGCTGTATCCAAATTTTCAATTTGTTCATGCAATATTCATAGACTTTTTGTCTATACTTGAATGCATTTATTTTTAAATTCATTTCAAGAATAAAATATTTATTAACGTTTTATTTTCTGTTTTTTGTCTTTTGAGAGGTGCCTGTTTTATAATAATATTTGGAAATGTATCACTGTCATATTCGCAAGCGGTTATATTATTCTAAATGTATACTCATATCTATATACAAATCTATTGACATGTTATCTGTGTAATTCACATACAATCTCAAGGCAAAATATGAATAAAAATATTGTTACAATAATAATTCATTTTACTGTTAATTACGCCTTGTATTCATTCTTTGTTTTTTCTTTGGGGGTGGGGGCTTTTGAATTATTGAAGATGATGCAAATTACTCAAAATCCTGCATATTGTAAGAGAATCTCAATGAAGCAACAGTCATGAGGAAATTGATGAATATCAATACAATGATCATGTCCTCTGTCTTTTTTCACTGATCAACCGATGATTTGTCTTTAAATCTTCTCCTAAACCAGGGCCCAATCGGATTCCAAGGAGAACTTGGTCTTCCAGGACCAGAGGGACCAACGGTGAGTATGGCACATGGAACTAATGTGTTTTATGTAGTGTGGCAAGTTAAGGGTTAACTTCATTCTCTTATCTCTTATACATATAATTATTTACAGGCAACAAAGACAATATAATTATGCTGACAATTTTTTAAATATTTTATAGTGAGACAAAAATGTAAAAATCTGTATCGTTATCAATCGGTATTGGTAGCAATAAAGTTGTTGTTGCAATAAAAGAAGTTAGCTATTTAAACAAATAAATTCAGTTGTATAAGTGTATACTCTTTGTGGCCCGGTCAGATATCAACGGATAGCGGAAACGAATGCCCAACGAATAAAAAATGTACGAAATGAAATTATCCGGTGATGAAAGTCGTCTCCATTGCTTTATGTACAAAACATAGAACAACGTACATCACCGGACAAGGAACGGACAAGAAACGCATACGAACGGAGACGAATGGATGGAAAATTTAGCTCTCTGTTTGACGTCCGTTTACACAATCCGTTGATATGTGACCGGGCTATTAGGAAAAAAAATGCAGATTCTTGTGTTCCTCAAAGGCACGTCTAAATGAAATTTGTCTGCATGTCACCACAGTACATTCTATGCTGCTGAGCTTACTATTGTCAATACTGTTCCAACTTTCTGAACAATTTCTGGTTTAAACTGATGTTATCCCTTTCTCATTTCCTCTTTGTAGGGAGGACCTGGAGAACCTGGTCAACCAGGATCAGATGGAGACCCAGGACCAATCGTAAGTAGGACCAAGATCTCAATACCAGCAGACCTGTCTTAGAGGACTCCTGTCTATAGTGGCCACCTGTGATTCGTGTGGCTTAGTATTTATTCTATTATTTCCATGTGTGTTGATGAGGACTTGTATGTGTATCTTATCATTACAATGTAAGAAGGGTTATTATTAAAGAAATCAATAGTTAATTGATAATGCAATCTAATACATCATTTTTTCCATCCAGTGAAAAAAAAAGAATGCTGTTATGTGTAATATGTTTGATAAATTATTTTCCAAATGTCAATAACTTTGGTTATTTACTACATTTTGCTTTACTTACTTAGCTGTATAAGAATGCCAGCATTCTTTTACAGATAGGTAAGTAAAGCTCTCTCGTAGATGAAATGTTCGATACCGAACATACATTACATATCATGGGGAGAACGGATTACACTATCGGAATAAAGAGTCCCCAAAGTGATACATGTTAAGACTTAAGTAAAAAAAAAAAAAAAAGATGCAACATCAAATACATAAAAGGTTGAATAGTTTTGTTGAGTAAATTAGGTCCCCTCAAAAGGATCTCCTGCTAGCATAAGAAGGTATCAGGCTGCTGAGATGTTCTATATGATTTGATTAACAATGGAAACTAACACACGACGTTAGATCTACACCTATGTCTGCTTGTGATGTTTTACAAGGCAACTCAGTCATGCACATGCACTAAAGCAGATCAGTGGTAAACACACAGTGTTAAAGTGAATGGAAAATACCATTGTTTATTGAATTTACCTACGTGAAAACACAAATTATATCAAGTAATCTCATATTCTTGTTTCCTTTGTTCTCCTGCAGGGTCTTCAAGGATTGTCAGGAGAACCAGGCCGAGCAGGACCCAGAGGAAGAGCTGTAAGTATTGCTTACTACGAAGAGCCATCTATGGATGGATGGAACTTTTATATTTGTTTGCTATAATCTTATCATATATGAAGAGATATTTGAAAAATAACTGGAACAAATAAATTGGGATTTTAAGGGTGGATCATTTCTATTTATTTATTATTCATTTGTAAAGATATTGTTATCATTTTTGAAGAAAAATAGATTGAATGAATAGGAGCAAATACATTGAGATGCTTAAAATGTATAATTTGTATATGTTTGTGAAAGTATTAAATTATGATCACATGATACATAGTAGCAAAAAGTTGGGCTTCACCTGAAAATAAACCCATCACCTTTGGACTTCCAGACCAGGGCTCTGAAACATTTAGCCACATAGACACTGAATGCTGGTACGTTCCAGAATCAAGTTTAATCAAGTGAAATCAAGTAGTCAACATTAATTAATTGACTCTAAACTTACCTGCATTAAAATAGTACTCTGCAAGTTATTTTCTTGTATTGGACGGCGTGGGAATATGATTTCACCCAGCACTGTCAGCGGTACCGTGGAATATTTATTTTGAAATGTAAAATACTTGATCTCCTTCAATCATTTCTCCTTCTCCAGGGAGCACAAGGATCAACAGGTCAACCTGGAAGGGAGGGACCTAAGGGAGATCCTGGTGAAGATGGACCTGCTGGTCTCAGGGGAGACCCAGGAATCTCTGGAGAAGTGGTAAGTTTTCACGTTCTTTAACCCATTAAGGACGATGGCCTACATATTTGTGGTTTGGTAGTCCTACACTTCAGCAAGAAGATAACAAGTTATATGAAGTGTAGGAGGAGAAAGAGCATACATTTTTGTAGCCCTATTTTGTTACTCTACCTGCTTTCATTATTTTGATTATTTATTATTATTGTTGCATAGATTGTTACAATTTTGGAAAATCCTTAAATTGGCAACACATTGACATATTTTCAACACAGATTTATTGGCAACTTCGTGGCAAAGTCTGGGTGCCAAATCAAATTGCGAGAATCATCATGGCCCAGTTTGTTTGACTTAATCCACCATTCCAATGTGATGAATACAAGCTTGATAAAAAGTCAAGTGGCAATGTAATTCATTGTACATTGCTTTATTGTCTGCATGAAGGACCAAATCATTAGATCTGAATCAAGACAGTTTAGTTTGAACCAGACATCTGTTTGAGACTCATTAACCATATAATAATACAAGTAATAATAATTTTATATTATATTAAAAATAAATTTAATTAGAGGTTATATGTAAAAAATATTAAAATGTGAATTTCTTCTTGTATTTTCTTTCAGGGACCATCAGGACCACAAGGACCAGTTGGTCTGAGAGGTCTACCAGGACCAGAGGTAAGAACAGGTCCTTGATTTCATTGATTGCTTGGTTGGTTGGTTGGTTAGTCAAACTATCAATTTATTATTTTAATGTGTTATTGATTGATTGACATGATTAATTAATCATTTGATGTATTGTTAGATTGTTGATTAATGTGTGATTGCCCTGCGTATCAAAACATTCAAGTATATTCAGTATCTGTATACAGCTATCATACATTCGCCTACATACATTCATTCAAACATTCTTACATACATTTATTCATTAATAAACAAACAACAACAAATTGTTCGTGGGGAGATGTATTTATAAGATATGTTAGCAATACAGTAAGTAAAAGTCGCGGGATATGACGTTCTGTTTGATATGACGTTCTGTTTGATATATCCGACGGCAGTGAGAAATACCTCTTCCATTCTGTTTTTGTATAGAATGATTCAGAGTCAATCTTCTCTCACATGTCTCACATACTCCTTCTGTCTCCTGCAGGGCAACCCTGGAGAACCAGGACCACCAGGAGCACCCGGAGCACAAGGACAAGTCGTAAGTTACCATAGCAACATCAATTATATCCTGCATAAGATTTGTTCCACCCTTCAATTAAGTAAATGCTTAAGCTGTTGGACCTTTGGACCAACTCTCTTTTATAGGGGCACTTTGTATTGATTTATTCAAAGGAAGTTCTGTAGTGAATGAGAAAATAAGATAACTAAGAATAACTAAATTGGCTTTTCTTTCAGGATAATGCCGTGAAATGAGTGAATAGATACATGTTTATTTGTATCAAAAGCTGCAAATAGTTATTGAGTTGAGTTAACATTATAATTATCTCTTACTGTTTATTTACATTTCCGAGGTTTTAAAACATTGCAGGAAAAGTGTCACATGTGTTTTTCGGGTGGAATGAGAAATTTCATAATCTATGGTTGCTGCAATACAGGCAGACATAGTTGCCACCACAGCTCAGCAACAGTCTCTATAAAGGGGGGCAGGTTCTGTGACATTTCTAATTATATACAGCATATAAATAGCTTGATCACTTCTGACTTGTATCACTGTACAGATCTGTAACTGTCAGGTATGAATATTTTGTATAAATTATTAACAATCATTTGTAAAAAAAAAATCTTGATTGATTGATAATTTCTTTTTTCCATTTTTCTTTCCAGGGATTGCTAGGACCATCTGGACAAAAGGGAGATGCTGGACCAATTGGACCCAAGGTGTGTAGACCTATATTGTATTTTTGTTGTTTCACAATTAAATAGCAAGGTAAAGCCAAAGGTAATCATCCTGCCATTCCCCTGTTATTGAATATCAACCAAGGGGGGGGGGGGGGGACTGAAGTTAACCACTGCAGGTTGCATGGAATTTGGTTAGCTCCGCACAATAAAGCTAATACATGCAAAATATGATACAACGAAGGTCTGTAACTCAGAATGAATTGTCGCAGTGAGTGTATATACTTTTAAGCTCTATAAATCAATATAATTCCACAATAAGTTATTTTCACATTCTAATCTTCTTTTAGACGAGCTCTAAAAATGTATTTTTTTCATACGAGACAATAATCTTACGACTTCAGACTTTGTGCTCGCAAAAGGTGGACAGCTTCTTTAAAAGAGCATACAATGAATGAATTAATTAATTGATGAACAAATGGTCAGACAAACTAAAGACCAAACAAACTAATAAAAGAGTGAAATAATGAATGAATAAACACACGACTGAACAGACCAATGGATATTTGTTTTTGTTCCATCCTTCAATGACAGGGAGACCGTGGATTCCTCGGCCGAACTGGAGAGGAGGGTCCACCAGGAGAGACGGGAGACAAGGGAAGCAGAGGAGAAACAGGACCACAGGGACCCAAGGGAGATCCAGTGAGTATAGTCCAGTGTTCATAGGGACTGAGACTTAGGACCTTGTCTCTAATCTTCACTTCAGCTCATGCTTTGTAGGACTTTATTGAAAGCAGGTCCTCACTTGTTGATAAACCTGAATGGAATCACCCCCATATGTATAAATATATCATTATAAATACCAGCATTTAAGGACTAGAATTCAGGACTTGGTCTCAAATCTGCACATTGATATATAAATGCCTCAACTCGGACTTGCCTTTGTAGGGCTTTTCTGAGAAGCAGGTTCAGTCTTGTTGGTAGACCTGAATGGAACCACCCTGTTATGTTTTATTACGACCAAGTGAGTAAAGACCAGTATTTTAGGACTAGGACTGGGGACTTGTTCTCAAATTAGGACTACCTCAAGTGCCTTTGGAACTCTTAATTGAGACATCAAAGCCAATGCCTTTGCAGGATATTCTTGTATCGCCAATCCACTTATGTTAGTGGACCTAATGGAACCACCCTGCTAGTAAAACGATTTTGAAACCAAAAAAATGATCCAAATATTGAATCACTTGGGCTCTGACTAAGTTTAAGAAGACTCGAGTACACCACTCGAGGGCTCCAAAGTATCGCATGATGTAATTGGGTCTGATGATCTTCATCACTTTGTTGAATTGTGTACGTACTATATGAAGGATAACTGTATTGTAAATTTTTAATACACATTTTCCTACACAGGCATTATTATAGTAGATAAGCAGTTTTCAGCAGTATTTTGGCATCATCGTTTACAATTTATAATGTATCTTTGTTCCTTTCCAGGGCTCTGAAGGACCCCGTGGTATCATTGGACCTGAAGGACCACCAGGTCTACCAGTGAGTACACATCTTCAGTAGATAACCCTAGACCAGGGCCAGGAATCTACAAACATATATCTTGGGACTTGCCTAGTTGGGCAAGTAACCAAGAAAGTAGATTGCCCGCATCAATCGTTACTTGCTGGAAATAGGTTCATTTGGCACAGAACATTAACATTTGTTATTGTTATCTAGAAAATTCAGGATAAATTCATGATTGTTAACAATAGAAAACATTGAGACAAAAAAGTCGCTGTCAATCATTTTTGCATGTTATTCACATACATGTTTAAATTTAAATATATTCTTTCAAAAATTCTTTTCAAAGTTTTAATATATTATATTGAAATTATTGCCTTTAATTTAGCAAGAAAATGGTTGTGTGTTTTAAGAATTAACAAATTAAGTGGCATTGTTTTTGTATTATATTGTTGAAATAAATGTAGCCTCTGCTGAAGATTCATGCTTGCATTGAATGCTTGGTCCCATTACTAGCTCTCATTATTACATTCTTGTATGTATCCTCAAGGTCATATTTAATGATGATAACAAATAATATTCTTCTTGTGACAGGGAAGAGACGGATTATCAGGACCGAAGGGAGAGAGGGGAGACTATGGACCCAAGGGAGACCGTGGAGAACAAGTAAGTGAACCCTATTCAATTTGATTTAGTTTCAGTTTGGTTTATTGTAAAACTGTGTTTTAAGTCTGAAGATGACACCACATTAATAAGTCGCAAGACATTAAGTACAAACATATAATTTTAATTTTGTATTATTTGTATTTATTGGTATAATTGCTATAAATATCAAACTGATCAGCAGCAGTGCTGAAAGGCCCAGTGTACATGTACATTGTGAATTATATAAAACAAACGTAGTGAATAATACAATATAGTAATTTGATTAAAAAACAAAACAATGGATTCAAATAAACAATATAACCAAATGTTTTTTCTTCTTCTTCAAATAAAGAATGTTTTACATTAATAAACAAAACACTTTTCCCCTATATTGCTTCATTAAATTATTAGGGATACAAATACATGTGCCAGCAAAAGTAATGTTGCATGGATGTAACAGCCAATTACCCAACTAATTATGAAGTACCATATTATTCTGTGACAACACTTGCTAAAGCCTTTACATTTAGTGCACAGTTTCTTAAAATGTAACTACTTTGTGAGGATTAATTAGTTATCAATAACACGTTATACTGGTGTTTAAGAATCTTGGTTGCAGCCTAAAATCAGACTTTTTAATTCATAAATTTCCCTTATTAATTTTTTTTCTATTTTCCATCCTAGATTTTATTATTTTTTTATTTCACATATTACACAATGAATTTCATTAAATCAATAAACTAGAAATGTATGTTAATTAGAATCAGGTTCCTGTACAATAATATTACAGATTTTAATAGTTTTGATAAAAGTAAGAGATTAATTCAACTGTTTGCAAATTTATCAGCTCATCATTTGTTTGTATCTTATTGTGAACTTGCTCTCATGAATAAAATGTGACTATATTTAAAAAATATAACAACTTATATTCTATTTTTAATGCCATATATTTTTATATTTAATTACTTTTATAGGGATCTCTTGGTGCACCCGTAAGTACACACAAATTCTTCTCTTTAATGTACAGATTTTGTAATATTCTTTTTAATAATATGTTGTACTATCATAAATGAACATGCTCTTCATTTCATTATTGCATCGATTTAAGATATGTGATGTGGTTTTTGTAAGATTGTAGAAATAGCAATTATCCATAATCTGTGAATGAACAATAACTTTCAAATTGGATGTTGCTGGAACATATAATTATCACTTTAATTTCACTACTGCGTCATTCATTATTTAAGATTAAATATATTGAATATTTAGGGGAACTAAAGAGGAAATAAGACGATTGACAATTATTTAAATACCTATTTTGTAACTTTTTGAAAAGAGGAAGCATTTTTTTGAATTTTTAACGGCTGGTTCAAAATTCTCCAATAAACCTGGGGCCCCAGCTTTATTACAAATTGTTATATTTATGGATATTTCAGCCGTCTCTGAACCGATTTTGATCAAACAAAGATGATTTTATTATTTAAATATTATGCTCTTTCAAATTTTACACTCAGTTTTTCATTACCTCACAAAAAATAAGTAGTCTAGCGCCCTCTCTACCAAAACTCAACTATCCCTTTAATGATATAGATATGTCTATTTTACTATTTTACTCTTTAAATGCCAATTAAATTTGCAATTGTCTACTTGCCCCACTTCTTGACAAAAGTAGCGTAATCTCTCTATCTATCAACAATAAGTAGAAGCTTGGTGAGATGTCAATTAGTGCATATATCATTGCACATTTCTTGTATGCATTTAGAACAACTGTTATGAGTCTGAGTAGTGTGACTAGAGTCGAATATGGCACTCGGAATGTTTATGAAGAACGAATATTCATTTATGAGACATTTTTTGACGAGGAGACTAGTGCTAATTTGGAGCACTGTTTATTTCTTAGATAGATAGATAAATAGGTTGATAGATAACTGGCCGACACATTGAAATAATATAACATTTTCCAAAGAAATCTATCATTGATGTCTGTATTTGTTTCTTTTCTTTTATTCACAGGGTCCACCTGCCACAGCTGAGGTAAATACAAAGTTTACATTTTTTTACTATTTTGATATTTTATTGCGATGATTTTAGTCATATGTACTAATGTGATTATTCAGTAATGTTGTTAATTCTGTTCAACTTATATGTACGTTTAACAGTTGAAGACTGAAGTATGGCCATTGAATATTTGTGATTAATTGGACTTTGAACAGTAAATTAAATCAAGCAATTAATTATCAACCGATCTTGTGTTTGTGAAATAATTTTATTCACCAAAAGGTATTTATAACACCTTGAGTAAGTCTTTAGATAAATGCGCTCTAAAAATATTTATATTATTATTATTATTTTTGTTTTTAAACTGGGCAGTATCTCCAAGCCATGTTGGATCGTGGGATGCTTACCCTGCGACCTGACATGTACCCCGACTTCGGCACTGGTGGATTCGGAGCGGGTGCTCAGGCAAACGGCGAACAGAGCTCTGGACCATCCACGGGCCCTGACGGATCTTCTAGCAGCGCCAACCCGTACGGCGGCCAGAGGAGGCGAAAGCGCCAGGCTCCCGACACCTTCGACAACGATTTCCCCAGTCTGGACGAGCTGCTCAACAACGGACTGACAGGGTTGGAAGACATGCCAGACCTGCCGTTCCAGTACATCCCTGGCTTCGACGAGCTGCCGCTACCCTACGTCAAGGCCATGGAGGTCCTGTTCTCGTCGCTGGACCAGCTGCAGACGGATGTGGAGGGAATCAAGAAGCCGAACGGAACCAAGGATAACCCGGCGCGCACCTGCAAGGACCTCTTCATGTGCCACCCCAAGACCCAGGATGGTTGGTCAAAGGATTTTGATTCGAATTATGTTTAGTTTAAATTCGTTTTATTTGTTGTATCAATGGAAACACAGTTCAGGAAAAAAATGTGTACAATTTGAAAGTGAAATCTCTAGGTGGTTATTATAAGAACCTAGAAAATAAATAGATAAATAGCGATTTTTATCCTAATGATTAAAGGGACTGAGTAACATTGTCCAAATACTCAAAATAAAATTTTAATTCTAGCGGTTCCCTTATACCTTGTTGTATTCGTATTAACAATAAAATCACGGGACAGGTTTTGGTTTTTCAAATTTCCCTTTCGTTACAACGATATGTATGATTGAAGTATTCAGATAAGAAAAACTCTGGGCACGTTTTTCTTCCGTGTACAAAGTGAGTGCAGTGAGTTACTGAATATCACTTTGCATTTTCGCTCATAACTTGGCCATACAATGTCCATTTGACTTGAAATTTTCATACAATATCATGTGGACATATGAGATAACAACAATATACATTGCATCAACCATTCATCACTTTTTGCACATGTCAACAAAGTTACTAGATCCCTTTAAGTCTTTTCCTCCCAGCGTATTATTGGTTCAATCCAAGTATCGCGAGGGTTGCCCCGTTGATGCTTTTTATGTCTTTTACAACATGACTATATTTACATTTACGTAAAATAGTAATTTTTTCATGACTATCCCCATTCTGTTTTTGCCACCCCCAGGTTATTATTGGATCGATCCAAATGAAGGTTGCATCGACGATGCTTTCTATGCCTTCTGCAACATGACCGCTGGTGGAGATACCTGTATATCAGCAGATAATGATACATCGCATGTAAGTTGCTTCCCCTTACCTTGCAAAATATTGCAAATGCTATTTAGACAAGATAGTTTGCAAACGCTAGGTAGAAAAGATCATTGCAAATGCTTGATAGATGTATTGCAAATGACATGTAGACATTTTTCAAATGCAAGGTAGCCAATTGCAAATGCCAAGTAGACATATAACAATTGCCCCAAATTAGGTAGACATTACAAATATTAGGTTAACTTATTGCATATGTGAGGTAGACACATTGTGAATGCTAGATAAACATTTTGTTTGGTTAGCAATACTGCACAGTAGCTGTATTTAATGGACATTTTGGGGAAATATATTTTTTGAGAATGAATTTGCCGAAAAAGTTTGAGTTTGATCTTAACTGATTATTACGAAATAAGTTCACAGAAGGCATCTATGTGGTAATATCGCTCCTGCTTTTCTTGTGCTCCTGTGTTTTCAATGTTCCAAGCTGAGTAGAAATAGTTAGTGATAAGTTGATCTCATGTAGCAACAGAAAAACATCTGCTTTTCTTGACAATTAGATAGCACAGTTCAGTAACTATTCAATTGGTTTTGATGTCAGACAACTGTTTCGATTGTTCTTTGATCGTGCTTTCTGTGTGCATCTGTCCTTCTATGTTGTATATATGCCAAGGCATAGAAGTGTAAAAGCAAGATTCAAAACATAATCTTAGTCCCTTTTTTTGTATTTAATGATGATTCTGCTAGGATCGAAATCTCAGGCCCCACATTGCCTCTCATGTTATTACATAGGCAATTTATTAGTTTTCCAGCAGTTTTTTCTCATAATCTTACTGAAGAAAAAAAATAGACATCATTATAATAGATGTTGAACCCAAAATGTTAAGAATGTTCGTAGCTGTAAGACACTGGAAGATAAATGCAGATACTAATAAGATTATGTAAGGAACTATTACAAAGAAAATTGCTGTTGAATAGCCCTGTATCAATAACTTTACCAAGAAATTAACACCCCTATCATTTTCACTAAAACTTGCAATATACAAAACTATAATATTGACTAAAAGGAAAGAAGAATGCTTTGTTGGTATTCACCTGTAAAGTAATTGTGATATATTTTCTCCATGTATATTACATTAACAAGCCCATACTTGTATTCATGTACAGCTTTTAAAAAAGCCTCATACTGCTTTTTGCAAAAACAAAGACAAATAAAGCCCTTAAACTGCTTTAAAATAGCTTTGCAAATATAAGTTATGTAAAAAAGGAAGGATTGATTGATATTAAAGCAACAAAGTCTGTCCACAAATTATTTAGATTTTGCTTCAAAGTATATTTATTTTTCAGATGATCTGATTTACCAAAAAGTTATTACTTGCATATTAATTATAATTTGTCATGCCAAGTATATTATTTGATATGTATTTTACAATGACCAAAATATACCTACCGATCTGTAATCCAAATTAGTTATACATTAACACAATTCTAATCTTTTATCTTTTGGCCAAAGTATAAATGATTAATGATATAATCTTTCATTATTACTTTTCTTACAAATAATTGAGTATACATTAACATGATAATAAAGTTAATTTTTATATCAACTAGCTTTTTAATGATAAAAAACAAAATATGATAGACAAATTGTATTACCAATATCGCTTTTCTCTTCTGCTTTCCCCCATGCAATGTCTTTATCCTTACAGCACGTCTACAATCTCACGGAAGAAGATTCGGTATATTTTACTAACATGACCTAATATCGATGTATTTTGGTTTTGCCATGTGTATCTTTCATATAGTTTGTGCAGCTTTATGTTATCAGCAACTTTATCTTTACACGTCACAACATAATTATAGTGTTTTGCGTTTGTTTTTGTTTGACAGATGATTATATCACAGAAGAGTCACTCATTGCAATAACATAAATAAACAGTAATTTGAGAAAGTCTTACAAGTCTTACACAACATGCGAAAACCTGACACATCACAAATTACACAACTGTTTATCATAAGTGTGTTCAAGCGAGTTAAAGAGCAAGGAAAAGCAAACATTATTGTCACTAATACACATATTTCTCAACAATAATGCCTTTGTTTTGTTTGAAATCGAAACAAAAAAACTTGAAACTTGCAATTAACCCTTAATAAATGAATTATTCAAAGTGTGATGCTTATAGTATTCAAAATATTGGATTTTATATTTTATTTGCTGTTACATATAGAAGCCTAATATAAAACGTGAAATCTCCTGAACGTATCTTAATAAGTAAGCATATTATGTGGAAATAAACTGATCCTGTAACATCTGCCCCAAAAAAAGTTTTACCTTTAGAAGTTTTAAACACTTTAGATTTATTTAATCATAACTATCAATATTTTTGTGAGATGTTATATAAATTAATTGGACACATACAATTTGTGTATTCTCTTTCAGTTTGAAATCTCAATACATTCACACACAATTTTTTCTACAAATCTTAATAAACATTATTGTCCTAACAATATTTTCTACCTAGATAAAATATACATGAAACATTATCAACATTCACATCCCATGCAAAATTGATGTATTTTGAAAATATTATTTAGCCAATTTGTTTGGTACACAGTTTATTTATGATATTTTTTGGCATTATCTTCATTAGCATAATTTTTGTATTCAAGAATAAATGATAAATGCAATAAACCTCAGTAATAATAATCCATATCACACCACATCTGCAAACATTCTCTAAACATAATTTTCCTTTCAAATAAATTATTTGCATTATAAAATTTGATCTCTTCAAATTTTAATCAATCATTTACTTCATTGACCACACAATCGCAAACATTATTTACATTTTTTGTTCTGTATTATCGCTTCTGTAAAAATAAGTTATGTCTTTTTGTCATGTCACGTTTGTCACATTTGCAGCCCTATTCTATGTGCAGCTATCTTGAGAATGTTGTATAATGTTATATTGTCTGTTTATGTATAATTTTGTCTAATGTTTATATTATATATGTGTTCATTTTATAATAACGTTATGCCAAGATCTATATATGCTTGTGGACATAGTATTAAAATAATGAAACATTAATCTAACTTGGATTTGAACAAATTACTTTAAGTTAAAAAAAAGAAACAAATT
This sequence comes from Echinarachnius parma, assembly GCA_037951105.1. Lineage (NCBI taxonomy): Eukaryota > Metazoa > Echinodermata > Echinoidea > Clypeasteroida > Echinarachniidae > Echinarachnius > Echinarachnius parma. The sequence continues at coordinate 90,826 of JBAMJV010005481.1, forward strand.
ATCTATTAAAAATTAATTATTTAATGCCTTTAGTTCTGTAGTAGAAACTGTAAAATTGCATTTAAATGGATGCCTTAAGCTTGCATGCCTGCGCAATGTACGTGCATCGTGTGAGGTAGGACCAAGTGATAAATCCTTGCCGTAGAGATTGTTGCTATGGCTGGGATGTTCGTTGCTATGGCAATGCAATAAATAGCTCATTTAAAGTGATATTCAGTCATTGGTGAACAGACAATGCTCAAAGAAAAGCTTGATTAGTTCAAGTTTAAAATGTGTTTTTAACTATCAAACACCAGAAATTGTAAAGTTTGATCCTTGTTGTTAAAATCTCTGCAATAGATATGAAATTAAAGGTTTTGTTTGTTTGCATTGCATGAAGCGAGCTTCAATCAATCACATAAACAACACAACATCACAATAGTGGGGGAGGGGGGGGGGGGTTACACTAGGGTCTGTAGCCCCCTGACTGTATTGAAAATAGCTAAAATCTGGTAGATACAGTACATCTTCTTAATTCAGACAGTGATTTGGGGTGACTTATACAATTATATACCCATGAATACAACATATAATTGTATTTTTTTTAAATGCAACTTTGGGCGGAACAATGGTCAGGTTGAACTGAATCCAAGGATATACAAGTTAAACCATTACCAACTTCCAAATAAATATAACTGTGTTACAGCTTCTGAGAAGCATATCTACCACAATATTAACTGTGCAATTATATTCAACTACATGCTTGTATTTATCTGCTATGTATATACATTTCTGTCTCGTGGACTACTGAGTCACATATATATATATTTACGTATATAAAGTTATATATTGTTATTTTAACTTCTGCATCACTGATAAATACACATATTTATTTATCTATCTATTATGTTTATTAGTAACATGTTTATGTGTAGCATGCTTGAAATATATGCAATATATGTACAAAAATACATCAAATGCATGATGCATGTTTGATCTATTGTATGTGGTCATGATAATAATTGATGAATTAATACTCTACAGTGCAACTGCTAATTTGTTTCCTTTTTATTTCTAACAGAGTGATAACAAAGGATTCCGCAAAGCCACGCCAGGTGACTGGTTCCTTGAAAACCTGTTTGGCAAGGAGGTGAGAAATATATTTATGTTAACCCATTCACTGCTCTGGGACCTGGGATCACAGGTTCCCAGGAGGTCTCGTCACTATGATGATGTTGGTGGTGGTGGTGATGATGATGATGATGATGATGATGATGATGATGATGATGATGATGATGATGATGATGATGATGACGATGACGATGACGATGATGATGATGACATAGATGATGATGATGATGAAGAAGATGACGATGATATGAAGATGATAATGATAATGATAAAGAAGGTGGTGGAGATGATGGTGATGATAATGATGATGGTGATGATTATGATGATGGTGATGATGATGGTGGTGATGATTCCAACTCTTTCCTTGTGGGTACTAAGCACACTAAAATTTCCTTAACATGAAAACAATTTTATGGGATTCCTTATTTCCTCTTTTAAAATACTTTTTAAAATGTGAAAATATAATTTTGGCTAATTTTTACTCTTGTATTTTCAATTCCTTACTTCCCCCCCATCAGTTTGCATACCAAGGGGGCGTTGTCCAGATAACGTTCCTTCGTCTGCTCAGCTCTAAGGCATCGCAGACCTTCACATACTCGTGCACCAACAGCGCAGGCTGGTATGATGAGGGCGCCGATAGCTACGACAGTGCCCTCAGGCTGCTTGGCGCAAACGACGAAGAGTTCACGTTTGATGGGCCGTACCAACCTAAGGTCCTCAAAGATGAATGCCAGGTAATTGCTGCAAGTTTCTTTCAAACATGATTTTTAACTGATATCTGTGACAAGAAATTTATATATACAAAAGATTGCACATCTAGAGGGGAAAAAGGGTAAACTTTTAATTTTGACGTTACACTTCTCCTGCTCCGCATTTCGTTTTGGAATAATTTGTATAGTTTACTGCATCAAGCAGAATTATTTGGGAAATCGGAGGTATAAAGATGATTGCACGATAAAATAAAGCGCAAATTTGGTATTTGATATTCATTCACAGGTCATTTGTGTCTCCAATACTTCATATTAATGTTTATATATTATTCAAATGGTTGTATTTTCCCCTTCCTTATATTTAATTCTATGTATTTGTCTTCCTTTTAACAGACAAAGCCATCCAGGGGGGAGACAGTCTTAGAGGTGAACACATCCAAGCTGCATCAGCTCCCACTGTCCGACTTTGCGCCGACAGATTTCGGCGAGAGGGGTCAGAAGTTCGGCTACACAGTCGGTCCAGTGTGTTTCAACTAAAAAATATAGTAGTTTTGTAGCAAAGAACGCGAAGAAAATGATAGCTATAATGACGTGTGCCTTACCAGCGACGCAGGGAACGAGACACAAGAACGAAAGGAGAAAAAGGGACATCAGCTTATGGCATTTCAGAGGTTTTTTAACAAACAATATGGGGTTATGGCATGTTATGCTATTTTGGATATGGATGCAAAAGATCAGAGAGTTTGGTATAGATATTTCGGGATTTTAAAAGGTTTGGATAATTTGGAGAACGAGAAGAGTTAATAAAAAAAAAAAAATGGGTAGATTAGCAGCTGGAAACAGGCACTTCCATTCATCCTTTCATCACAGAGTGCTTGTGTAATTTTGTTTGTATTATTATTATTTTATATAACTGTATCATTTTTCGATAACGTAGTTTGAAGGATCCATTTATTTTCTGTTGACTGATGATGGTATTAGGGATCCCGAAAGATTGGTGCTATTTTCTTCAAATTTTTTTTTGACAGAAATTTTTCTAAGACATTTTTTAAAGATGTGAAAATTAGGGTTCCTGAATTATTGGTGCTATTTTCTACATAAAATGACAAGTGTGTCGACTATCTAAGACATATGAGAACAAAATGTTGTGAATAAAAAACAATATTCTGATATTTTTACACAAAGATTTTTTTACTGGACAAAATTTATGCAAATGTAAGTAGGCGTGTAATAGTGTTTCTTTTATTTTCAGCTTCATTTTAAAACCGTAGTTGTGTTAGATCGTAGACTATGAGTGTGCTTTGGTCAATGTAGTATATAGTAGATCACATCTTAACGCAGCATGCCTATTAGATCCGTGCTATTTCTCTTCGTGTTGTACATTATTCCTGCTGCCATCTACTGTGAATAAGTATCATTATCTGTTTTTCTGTAGTATTCCTCTTCAAGTAGATAGCAATAATTAAGTAATAACGAGCTAATGTAGACATCATTCAATTTTAAGTCGTATTTCAGGTTATTATACATGTACCTAGGGGTTAAAGTTATATTTCTATTGTACAGACGTTTATTATGCATGGGGTCGGTCATTAAATTACGCTTTAGTTTTTAGTTGTATGTTACTTTTTATTTTGAAAAGGCAAAAGAAACCACATAATCATGCAGTATTCGATGTATAGCATTTATTGTTTATATATCAGCCTTCGTTTTGAAAGAATAACTCATGTTTTAGCTGTAAATCATTCCTTAATAAGCTTCATGCAGTTGCTGCTATACTATGTGTTTTGCATTTGCTTGCAAATAAAAGAAAGTGGATAAAACGGACTTACTTTTCTACTGGATATAGTGGGAAGTACTTATCACTACCCTATCAGCGAGTTTTCCATACATGCCACCCTTATGCATATCAGTATTTCAATTATGCCATATCTGTTTCAAGCTGCAGTACTACCTAGGCATATGGAAATTTGTATTTTAGTTGTAACACAATACATGTCAATAATCTCTACCTCCATTGAATTGACATTTTCAGTTTAGATTTGCCTATAAAATAATTATACCCTTCAGAAAGTCGAACATTCATGTGAATAATTCTTCAAATTCTTCTAAACTTATGATTTTAGGACCCATTTTCTTTGAACTGTAATATTTTTATCTTCATTTCATAATAGTTAGGCAAAAGGGGTGGGGAATTAAACTTTCATTTTACATCTATATTATATTTTTGCTCTATTTCATTTTAACACAGGTTGTGTCAACCACTATAGCAATTTGAGCCAAAAAAGGAATTATTGTGTTTGTTTTTGTTTTAATTTTTTTAGTAAATTAGGCAAGAAAGAGCCATATTATTTTAATTGATTTATGAGGTTAGAACTTTTAGGTTGAAATAATAAAAACAGTGGATAAATTGTGAATAAATTTTGTGACCAATAAAGGCCTTGGGATTTTTTCAGCCCCTGAATAAAAAGAGAAGTTTCCTAAAAATGTGTTTTCATTGTTTTGTTGTGTTCTACTCTAATGGAAATACATAATGTAGACAATAGTTGTACATGTAGTCATTATAAACTGCGTTCAATACAAGTGCTGTAATCGATTCCAGATTCGAGACGGCTTTTGATGGTCTCGTGTCTCGATTCACAAGGTAAAACAAATGGGAACACATGCTATTTCTTTGGGGATTCAGACTCGGACTTGCCCTATGGCCGGGTGTAAGTAAACATGTCAAGCCAGTAAATATGTTATATTTGAGCCGCATTTCAGTGGCCCGATAGTTCAACTATACTGAGATTTTAAACTAAACATGTATTACAGAATGAACAAATGCAGTATTGACTATTTAAGGCAGTGACATGTTGGAAGAGTTGATGGTTTACAATGAAATTACATATTGGTGGCTTTTCACTTTTGTTTCGGGACATAAATAAAACGATGAAATAAACATTATTTTACTTGCCTAATCAGACCAGTAGCGAGAACAGTTAGCATGGAATCCTGTTATAAAGAACTCTTGTATATAGGCCAAGGGGGTGTTTCACAAAGATTCTCAGTTGAAAGCCATTCGTAACCTTGGAATGAAAGATATTCTCAGTTGAAAGCCATTCGTAACCTTGGAATGAAAGATATTCTCAGTTGAAAGCCATTCGTAACCTTGGAATGAAAGATATTCTCAGTTGAAAGCCATTCGTAACCTTGGAATGAAAGACTATTCAAGGAAAAAGATGCACATATTTGAGACTTCATACATTTCTCATCAAGAATATAACATCTCACTGATAATAGAAAATAGTATGCTTTTTAACTCACATATATTGAATTATGAAAGTACACTGTAATGTATACATTTTACATAGCATCTGATGAATTCCAATAATTTTAAGTTCTTTTGCGAAACACCCCCATGGTCTATATCATTATGCTCCCGAGGGAGTTCATAGAGTGCACATTTACTGCTCTTGAAAGTGATTGTGGTGCGTGTGTATGAATGACAAATTATGTAACCGGCTCTGGCAAAAAGGGCTCATGTCGGCAAAAGTAAAAATGAAGATTTTTAAACTGCTCTAAACAGCTCATCATTATCTTTCATTCGATACAGAAATCATGAGAAATTACAATATTTGGTTTGTTTATGGTTACTTCAGTTCATGCTCACAGCTCACGTGTAGAAAGTAATGTTTTTCATAACCATAAATTATTTAAAAGCTAATTCTTTCACACAATTGTTTTGAATAGACGAGAGTCTGATATTGCCAGAGCTGGTAACAAATACAGGTACATTGTGTTATTATACTTTACAAGGCCATCTGGGAGAGTGCAGTGGAACCTCATTATAACGAGGTCCTTGGGACCAAGAAAATCACCTTGACTCTATATCGGGGCCCCATTGCAGTAAGAATTGCAATCGAGGGTAAAAGTTGCAATTAGTTGCAAGTCGGGAAATGTGCACATTTGAACCAATCAGATTTGCGCATTTAGTCGTGGCACATGATCTGACTTGCAATTAATTGCAACTTTTCAATCAATTGCATCTCTTTCAATATTTCAATGGGGCCATGTTCACAAATACGGGCATTAGCAGTAAAGCCCTCTGGGAGTATAGTACAAAAACTAGAGAGGCAAACTAATAACGATATCTTTACATTATTAGAACCAAATAATGTACGTGTTATAGGTTATATTACGCCCAGTTGCAGAAAGAGACAATCGATTGTATAAGTTACAATTAATTGCAAGTCAGAAAATGTCCGCGTTTCAGGCAATCAGATTTGCGCATTTAGAACACATGATCTGACGTATATACAATTAATTGTAACTTACAATCGATTGTATGTCTTTCTGCAACGAGGCCCTTGTCTGGAAATGTTTCTTTGCATGTGTGTTTGTTCGTTATATTTTAGTCATTAAAATGAATACATAAACTACAAATATGACAAGACATTTTGATAGAAATATAAAGTATAAAGTAGCATAACTGAAACGTATATACATTCAATATAAAATATCATGATTACCGAATGATAAAAGGAAAATGATATACTGACCTGATAACCTATATTTAGCACCACTGTGGTCCAGCTGGGCCTTGTTCCATACAACTTGTCCAATTGTTGTAAATGACCAATCAGTGTAACTGGTAGGTCAACAGCCAATCAACGTGGAGAACTGTAGCTGTTGCCATGGTAGTTGCAATAATTGGACACTTTTCAACAATTGGAGAAGTTTTATGTGGACCAGATCAAATTAAGGATTTAAGTGAAAAAGAAGGAACAAAAAACAATCAATAAAGGGAGACATAAACACCAACACCGGCAAATTATGTTAACCATCATTATGAGTACATTATTAAATAGTTTCAGTAAAAACTACGCGACTTAAATGTTTTTGTACATTTATAATCTGCAAAGGATGTATGTTCGTCCCAGTTTGGAGTAGATATACGGGTGTGTGTGTGGGGGGGGGGGGGGGGGGGGGGGGGGGGCACGGAGGCACGTACCCCAATACTCTGATAGAAAAACAAACCGAAAGGGGAAATCCTGTCAAGAATGAATAAAGGAATACATATATAAAATGTGCTCAATGATTCGCGTACCCTCCCACCATGGGCGTATAGGGAACGTTTTTTGCCAGAATAATATTTTCCTTCCCAACTTTTCACCCGACGAGCAAAAAAAAAAAAGAAAAAAGTTCTCTGCTTTTTAATGCCCGAAAATGCTGTTTTTAATTGCTTAGTCCGAAAATTACACGATTTTGCACGAATATGAAACGGGTTTTCCCGAAAATAAGATGACTGTGCCCGAATGTTACATGAGTTTGCCCGAATATGACATGGTTTGCCCGAATATGACATGGTTTTGCCCGAATATGAAATGACTTTGCCCGAATATGACATGGTTTTGCCCGAATTTAAGATTCTTTTCCCCGAATATGGCCGTTTTCAAAACTTCAGGGGGTCTGTGCAGCCCCCAACCCCGCCGCCTCCTACGCCTATGCCTCCCAGTCCGTAGTCCGACTATGCACGCTACTTCACTACCCCATCCATTCTTACTTTAAAATATTGATGTCGGCATTGATATAGTCATAACTATTCGACTCTACAGTGGTCTCGCTCGGTCTCGGCCACGTTCAGGTTCGGCCTCGGTCCCGTTTTTGTAAATTACGCACCCCCCTTGCAAAATCCTGGCTACGGGCCTGCTTTTCTTTTATAAATCTCTCTTCATACTACCAACCCCTTCCGGTCGGTATAGCCAGACGGTTTTTTTCGTGGAACGATCGTCGGAATAGAGGCATGTTTTTTTATTATTTAAAAAAAAATCTAACATCATACATGATCCACCGATCATCTTCTTCATCTTTTCCCGCATAAAGAGTCAGCTCCCCCGGCTGTATAAGAAGACGGTCGCTGTTCATAATGTAAAAAAAAAGGGTCGCCCCTACATCCCAGCCCCTACTAAACAAACTAAATAAAAATAAAAAATAGATACAAAAAACAAAAAATAAACAAACAAACAAACAAGAAAAACAAGCGAATACAAAATCGCATTTTAAGGTCAAGCATTATTGAGACATGCACACCAGCAGTAACAGTTTGTCATTTTCATCCAATACTCCTGTGTATATAAGGGCCAAACGGTAAAATATTAGCATATCACTCTATGAAGAGTTTGCGAAAATAATTGATAGTTGTAATGCGTTTGATACGCGTTATTTGAAGAAAAAAGGTGTATTGTTACAACATTTAAAAGCAAGTGTTTGCTGCGACATCTAATATTATTTTTTGTCTAAAAATAGTTGTACTTCACTCTATTGAAAGTGATTATTACGTCACTTAGAATTATTGTTGCGTCAGTAGAAAGTGATTGTTGCGTTAGTTGTAGGTAAATGCGTCAGACACATAGAGCTATAATTATTATAGTGTCGCACCAAGGGTGATACGTCAGTCGAAATGTATTGTTTCGTCACTCAGAAGTGATTGTTGCGTCATTAAAAAGTGATTGTTGCGTCAAGCGCAAGCGTCGTTGCGCATGTACATTGCTATTGGAAACGCGCATCACTGCATTTTGTCAACGAAAAAGGTCAGAAACGTTGATTATTGATTTAGTCATTGCGCAGTGAGCTTGCTCTTTGCAAATTCTCTCGAAATTCTCGAAAGACTTTCGTTGATTGATATTTGTATTCTCTTCGAAATATCGCATAATCTGACATAGCAGAATGGGTTGTTCTCAGTCTAAAGTTGCCCCATTACGTCATGGGAAACCAGCCAATGGCAGGAGAACTCTCAGGAAATGTTTGAACATATTCAGGAAGAACAACATGGTTAGTATTATGACAAATAATTCAAGAAAAATTGGCACATTGCGCAGTAGAAGATTGTCTTTAACTTATATATTAACTTATCTAGAATAGAAACCTTTAGGTTTGGAAAGTCAACGGATAATTGGTAATCGGAAATTGTATATATAATGGTATAATTAGTATAATCATATAGAAGTAAAATGACAAATTTAAACTAATCAAACGTCGATTATTCGAAACAAGCATAATTATAACGTTGAATATTTTACATTCATGATTAATCTATCATGTTGTTTACTCCCTTACATTCGAATTAATTGTAGCTTTTATAAGCAATATGGAAAAAAATGCTTTCCCAATAACGAGTAATTTTTTTCAACGCACCATCGTTTTTTGCAGGTGCATCCCTTGCCGTCTCCCGTCACTCAGCAGGGAGGGGGCGGTGCCATTTCGTCGCGACCAAGAACAACGCCTCTCATTGGTCAGTGGATCAGTGACGAAACAGTGCTTGTTTCTGTTCCCGTTGACAACGTGGGCGTGGTAGTGGACAGTCAAGTGACCAATCAAAACAGGTCTGAATCCTTGACAATACCGGAGAGCGAAAACAAGACCTACGACATCCTAGTCATTGGTAAGTCCGAACTTAAATATTTCCCTCTTTGCGAAAAAACAAACATTTAGCCAAAAATCTTAATGAATTATATGTATGTGTGGTAAATAATTGCGTATTGATCTAAATGAGACATTGCAGGTATACTGTACTACTTAGACGTTAATTTTATATTCGACGTCACGCCTAAATAAACTTAAAATTGTCTACAGTCACATTTTTACTTATTTGCATCGCTTCAAACATATCCTATCATTCTTATCTCTTTTCCTAACAGATCATGCTAATCAGGAAGAAACATCGTCGATGGTGTTGGAGAGCACCGACAACCACTTGGACGATCTTTTCGAGATCGAGAAGCGACAAGGAGGCGTTGTATTCGATGCCGTTGACGTCGATCGTCCAGTCTCTGCCATGGGTCACGTTAATTTCAGTCGAGGAGGTCTGCCAATTGATATCGATGTCGACAGCCAATCAGCTTCCTCTTCTCGCGATTGGAGATCACGTGCAATTGGCATGTCTTGGGACAACCGACCAATCACAGGCATGAGTCACGGCAAAGGGGGCATGGCCTTCGATGTTGTTTTTAGTGATGAAGCAAGTACGAGGAAAATGAGAACTCTCTCTCGACTGACCAACATCATGGCCAGACACGGAAACAGGTGGACTGAGCGTGACCTCATCAAGCAGTGCGATGACGTCAGGGTTGCCAACAAGATCATTGCCATCAAGGTAAGTTCACAAACTCTCGTGTCAATTGTTTCAAGTTTATATCTTTCAAAAGAACCACTGAATGGTAATAACTAAGTAATTTTGAAATGCGGTTATATTGCCAACATAATAAATTATATAAAATTTACCTACTTAATTTTCTTTTCATTATGTAATTTCTGAAATTTGTATGTAACTTTTTATAACGGGGACTGCCACGACAGAACCTTACGGTTTTATTTGCAGTTACCCGATTCACATCTTTTGAATAACTTCTTACAATTCTGGTATTTTTGTAAACATTTGTTTTCATTTTGTGTGTTGTTATATATTTTTTTACATTGTATATAATCTGTATTTTATACTCTTTGGATTTGAATTGAAATAAACTTGAAACTTGAAACTTGAAACTTAAATATCCTTCTTCAAATAATTAATTGTATGTGTTTCGGCTACAGTTATCTTCAAATTTGAACGCATTTAGAGTATCTTCTGTATCTTCTGGGTAAAAATAGTAGGGGCGTTCCTACTACGTGTTCCCTTCTTCTGATAACATTATATTAGTGTTCCCCTTTAATGACACCAATTTCTCGATTTCTTTCTGTTCCAGGACAATGCTCGCAGGAGAGCAGACTCGCATGCAGAGATGTGGAAGAAGGAGCTGGAGATTGACCTTATGATGGCCACCATGTCCGATCAAACCATCAAGGAGTTTCACCGCATCATGAAGAAAGAAGCAAGGCACGGGTCCAAAAGCGGCCTCCAGCGAAAGGCAGTGTACAAGTCGTGGCTAAAAGGACTCTTATCCAATCCAATCGTCACCTCATGGAATTAAACGAACTTTAGCTGCAGAATTCACCATGTCCATGAAAACCGAGTTTTATAAGATCGTAAGAAGGAAACGAAGCGCGGTTCCAGATCTCCAGCAAAAGGCAGTGTAGGCTATATGGTTGAAAGGACTGATTTCAAAGCCCGTCGTCGCATCATGGAACAATTCATATTATTTGATATTTAAAAGTATAAACATCTAACCAACCTGTCTCCATATTCGTTTGGTCATTTATAGTGCATTCATGAGTACCATAATACATAGCAAGATTACTATATAATATGAATAAGTCAATACTTTTATTTTACTCAATGTTTATACGGGTGCGGTTCGTTATTCCGAACACACAAATTTCATAATGAAATAGGGTTTGTTAATCCGAACATTTGTTGCATTAATCCGAAGGTTCGTTATTCCGAAGGTTCGTTTATCCGAAAATGAAATAGGGTTCGATATTCCGAAGGTAATCCGAAAATGAAATGGGGTTAGTAACGAACCCTATTTCTCTTTCAGATTAACGAACCTCATTTTATTTTTGGATTAACGAACCTCATTTCATTTTCGGATTAACGAACCTCATTTTATTTTCGGATTAATGAACCTTCGGAATATTGAACCCGATTTAGTTTTCGGTTATACGAACCTTCGGAATATCGAAACCGATTTCATTTTCGGAGAAACGAACCTTCGAAATAACGATTTTATTTTGGTGAGATAATGAAAAACTGAGTGTCAAATTCGAAAGAGCATACAAATTTAATGACAGAATAAACTTTATTTGATCAAAATCGGTTCAGAAATGGCTGAAATATCCATAAACATAACCATTTGTAATAATTGTGGGGCCCCACAATTATTCGATAATTTTGAACCAGCAGTTAAAACTTTAAAAAATGCTTCCTCTTGTCAAAAATTTGCAAAAGAGGATTTTAAATAGTTGTTAATTATCTCTCTAACTAATCACTATTTCAACAAAACATCACATGCACAATATTTTTTATTTAAAATGGTTGAAACCAATGAGTGTTTAGAGAGCACCCTCTTGAGTTTTAACGGCACTTTTTAAAATTATAGCAGGCTTTTTTACTTATTCATTTATAATGGTTTATTCCTTTCGAGCATGGTGGAGTTATAACTATTAGTTTGTAATGTAATGGTGCAGATTTTGGTTTTACCAAAACTGTACTCTCTTTACCAGAACTCAACTATCCCTTTAATGGTTATAACAACGGTATATAGAAGTCTGGGGGATCTGTGCCCCGTTTCATAAAACACTTGCAATTTGTTTAAGTGTCCAATTATTGTAACTACCATGGCAACAGCTGAAATGATCCATGCTGATTGGCTGTTGACCTAATAGTTACAATTTTGACACTTAATACAACAATTGCAGGTGTTTTATGAAACGGGGCACTGCCCCTCACAGCTTAGTTTGAACCCACATTAAAGCTAGTCCCATTTAGATAGGGCTACAGTTATCAGCAGCACACAGTTTTCTTCGTCACTAACTATCGTTATCTATGTAAGCATGTTTTATCTTCTAAGTTAGTATACTTGGCCCTAGCGGTTAACTATCGTTTTGGATACTTAGCCATATCACAAACTTAGTATGGAATTAAGCTGGTGTGGTTATATAAAAATGGGCTTTGGTTTCGAGCATCGATTCTGGACGTCCCATTGTAATGATTTGATATTAGTAAGGCGTTTCATCCTAGTCATGCATGGTATTGAAGATTTAAAAGTTCAACAGAATGACTCTACACATGAGACAAACTTGAATGAAGACGATACTCCTAGGAGGTTCTGCACAGTACCGGAAGAAGAAGAAGAAGATATTGGAATCAATATGAAAATTCAAAGTTTGTAAAGTAATAAACTAGTAATCATGTATCATTGTCGTGTGTTGGGCATAAAAGTATGACTGCAACTGCCGTTGGTCCTCCAATACAATGGGATGTACGGTATAGTCACACTTTTATTATCCACTCATATAGAAGTATTATGCCCAACCAAATTCCACCTCGACGCAACGTAAGACGCGCTAGTTATTATGACGTCATTATCTGTAAGGTGCGCAAACCCTTGGCAACAGAAAAGAAGCACAAGTTTGCAAGTCCTCAAACAGATTTGGAAATTTATATTGCAGGCATTGAAACATTTCTCAAATAAAGGTACGGAAACCATACTTTCATATTATTCCACACATCGCTAGAAATTTAAATGTTTTTTAATGACATTTAACAACAAAGCCAACATTTTAAATGAAATAAAAGCATTGATCGGGAAAATGGAAGCGCGAGCAGAACAGAAAGACGAAGGACAAACCAACATGAAACATGAATACATCGGTCCATATGGTCCATGTACCAGGCGAAAGCGGGGACCATACTGGCGACTTTGTCGTAATGTTTTCATCGTTGGAATGATCGTGGCTTGCGCTATCTGGCTTCAGAAACCAACAGGTAATAACCAAGGAAAGTTATCATTACTTCCACATAATTATTATTTTTCTTTTAATATGGAGAAAATCGTATTTCCCCCCCCCCCCCAACAAAATTTCAAATATAAGTATCCACCTTTGAACGCATTTTGCCTTTGTAATAATTATAATTATACGTGCAGGTAGACAATGATATCAAACCTACAATCTAAAAGTTTTGCAGTTAACAAACGGAACGGAAATGTTTGTTCATTTTTCTCTTCCTCCCTTCCAATTCTTCCCCGCTTTCGTCTTTCCGCTATTCTGTTATATTTTGTCCTCATCATCTTCTCCTCCGCATCATTCTCTTCCCGTTCCTATATCATCCTCTCATTTTTTCCTCCTCCTATACTCCTCCTCCTTCTCCTCATTCACTCTTTCTTCCCACTCCCCCTCTTCATTCTCTTCCCGTTCCTCTCCTCTGTTATGTTTTAATTTTCTTCCTCTTCCTCCTCCTCCGCCTTCGTTTTATCCTCTTCCCCGTTCATCTACTCTTCTCTTTTTATTTGTATGACTCTTTCTCTTACTCTTCCTCTTCTTCCTTCTCCTTTTCCTGCTCAACCTCCCCCTCCTCCGCATTCTTCTCTTCCGTTTCCTATCATCTTGTTGTTTTTGCTCCTCCTCCTCCTTCCCCCTTTCTTCACCTCCTCCCCGTCCTCTCCTATTCTTTCTTCCTCCTCCTCCTGCTCCTCCTCCTCCTCATCCTCGCCCTCCCCTTCTCCTCCACCTCTAATTTTTACCGCCATCTTGCCATTATATCCAGATCCATACCTCGAAAACATTGATGGGGAAGCTACATTATGGGACCTGTGCGGTTACGATCCGGTAGCGGGCACCCCTCGTGACTCTATGTTCCCGCCTTATCACCCCGAACTCGCGACCGTACCGCGCGGGGAGGCGAAGCGAATCAGGTATCGGGAGAGGTTCGACTATTTCTGGTCCGAAGTGATGCGGGGACCATCCTCCTTTCTCTGTATGATTTCCTCGTACTACATGTGAAAGTGATGCGATCCATCAACCATACACGTTGCCTTGACAACCAACTGATGTAGCGTCATCTTTAAATGGTATCACAAGTGAACGTTACAAGTGCCATACTGGTAGGGGCAACCAACATTCCATCATCGTTTTTTAAAGTCTTACTCCGTTTGATGTCAACCCTAAGCACTCGTTGCCCCTGGCAACTACTAAATGTGACGGCATCATACCGTTACGTTTGAATTCATGATTATGATGATACCATCCACTTTCACCCAGTGTAAAGACAACAAACGTCCAACCGATGATGCCATCCTTCACCAGTGTTAACCACAGGCAACCAACTTTGAAGACATCTTAATAAACCCATTATTCAAAAGCATATCTGTATCGTTATTCTTGCAAGCACACACACCCCATATAAATTAAACAATATTCCGGTTGTTATTTTTTTAAAGCAAACCTGAACGATTATGTATTGAATAACAATATATTAAACTAATGAAAACAAAAATTACACGGTAGGGCCTACCAAAAAGGTATAAGTAGAAATTAGTTTGTCATTAAAATCACATTAACTAGTATGAAACTGGAACACGATTTGTGCCCTTTGTCTGATTGCTTCTAAAAAACCAAAACATTTTATTCTGCTTATATTTTCAATGGAGAGAAAACACTCTTTGAGGTGTTTTTGTGTTTGCTTAAAACTCTAAAATGCTATACAAATATCACCGTCACCACCATCATCAACATCACAATCCTTCTCATCGTCACCAATGATCTCCACCATCACAATCACCATCAACACCAACACCACCTCCACCATCACCATCACCACCTCCACCACCACCACCACCACCGTCATCATAATTGTCGCTTCCTTAATGTGAAATCCTATAATGTTATTTCATCTACTCCGTCATCTCTATATCAACCCCCCCCTTTTAAATGATTACATGATTATACATGTAAGTATACAACTTGAAAAAAAAACAGCTGTATTTCATTGATTTGCATTTTATTTCCCATAGACAACAATATAGAGAAAGTACAATGATAATATGAAATATTGTAACACATATGATCGATCCATAACATGGACCAAAAATACATGTATGGCTATATAAAATGATGAACTTGGCAATTAAAGGTTCATGATTACAAACATGATTTAAAAAATAAAGATTCTTATTTCAGTTATTTGTAACAGTTGTTTGGAAAGTGATAACAATCATAATGATAAACACATCTTTAAGTTTAGTAATAATAAGAATAACACATAATTTGTGAAATATCAACTTTTCATTTAAATAGGTATTCAAATTTCTTTCTAGAAGGATAAGTGCTTTACTTGAAAGATAAAGCAACACACTAAAATCATTACCACGTATAAAATACACTGATTCATGTCATATACATTCATACAACTAGTAAAACAACTGTTATAACAATGATAATATATAATACAAAGAAATATGACATTCATCAAGGATACAAAATTAGAACAATTATATCTGTTTCCCATGCATCTAAAATATAAACTTTTATAACAATTTATATCATTTTTTTCAATAATGAGGCACAGGCTAACATACACAAACAAATATATCATTTTTATTCACTTTTTGAAATATTTTCATATGATATATTCTTTTTCATTGGTTATATGTGATGTTCGGAAGAATGATGCAAAAGGTATTATCTAATGTATACATTAGTCTCTGTTTAATTGGGTGGGCTTTTGTAAGGTATATTTGACCCCATTTAACAGGTGTACCAGATTAAGTGGTGAAAATAAGAAGTTTTGTCAAATTCTAACACTTTAAGAGATGTACCCCTTTAAAATTTACCCCATTAAGCAGAGACTTCTGTTTAAGACAAGAGAAGTATAACTGATGAAATTTCTTTTTCTACAATATGCTTGTATTAATATTGAACTGTTGACTATAGAATAACAAACATATTAGAGAAATATAGAGTACAAAATTTGATTTTTATTGTGAATTTTATGATGGCATGCCAGTAAAACATAAGTCAAAATAGTGGACAGTAAATAATCAAATCAAAATGAAATAAGATATTGTATAATAATGACGGAATACAAGAATATAATAAAGCTTGATGATGTATATGTAACATACTAAAGGAAGATATACAAAATATTTTCTTTTTCATGACATAATAAACAAAATTCATCTCCACGATTCACAAAGTAATCAATTACATTGATCACAGGGATAAAATATATATTTCCGGGGGCTACTTTTCAAGCATGCCCAAGTTGAAATATTGTTTTACATAGAATTCTATGATAATTTTTTATTTTTAATTTTTAAATTTTTTAATTTATTCATTTTTAAATTGTATTATTATTATTATTTTTTTTCTTTCTATTTATTACTATTTTGATTTTTGATTTTTTTTGGGGGGAAGCTCTTTTTGGGGGAATTTCAGGGGCTGAATTGCACCGAGCACCCATGTATATTTGTCACTGGTATACTATAATTAAATTATCAGTACATAATCAAAAGCAATTAAAATATTTTTTTAGTAAGGGCAATCGATGTCACCTATTTCAATGTATACCCTCTTAACTTGGGTAAAGTGGTTGATCGTATCCAAAGCGTTCTCGCGGCCGACACCAGACTGCTTGTAGCTTGTAACATACTCTGCTCTGCTCTGCTCTGTAGCATACATGAAGGATTATAACATTCATTTTAATGAAGCTGCACCAAATCTACAATAATCAAATTATCAGTAAATAATCAAAATCAAATGCTACCTGAGTTTTTTTTAGTAAGGGCAATCAATGTCACCCATTTCAATGTAGACGCTCTTAACCTGAGTAAAGTGGTTGATCGTATCCAAAGCGTTCTCGCGGCCGACACCAGACTGCTTGTAGCCACCGAAGGGGAGACCGAACGGATTGACGTTGTAGTTGTTCACCCAGCAAAAGCCAGCTTGGAGCTTGGATGCGACACGGTGAGCTTTCTTGATATCGCTGGAAGAAGGTAAGAAAGCGAGAGAAAGAGTGAGTTGATAATTATTTTGTAACAATTACCATCATATGGGATGTTAGCATTCAACATGATCCAAATACCTCCAAAGTATTTCATACAGAAATAGCAAACAAACTTCATATGACACAAGCAAATCGGGAAAGAAAATCTGTATAATATGCAGCTTGATCCCAACATCTTCCCCAAAGAAAACAGAAAATGTAATTTATTTGTTTTTTGACAAAGGTGGTTATGAATGATACATGTAAGATTCCTAGCTTCAATATCTTCATGAAAATTGTATAATTCCTCGGCCCTGTTGCAGTAAGAATTGCAATTGATTGTAAAGTTGCAATAAATTGCAAGTCAGCAAATATGCACAGTTGAACCAATCGGATTTTCACATGTATTCAGTCAAAATGATCGTACTCACAATTAATTGCAACTTTACAATCAATTACATCTCTTTCTGCAACGGGGCCCTGGGCTCTATTTAATAAAACATATCAGAACAGAAACAGTCAACTTAGGTTCTTCTCTCGATGCTCCTGTTAAACAAGTGTCACAGTTCGAGTTATTATCTTCACTTACCTGGTGAAAACGCCGCTGGCAAGTCCATAGTCGGTGTCATTGGCCCGTGCGATGACCTCGTCTTCGGTGTCAAAGGGCATGATGCAGACCACAGGACCGAAGACTTCCTCTCGAGCGACTCTCATCTTGTCGGTGACGCTGAGAACTGTCGGTGAGACGTAGTAGCCGTCGGAGCAGTTGGGGTCGGATGGGGTGCACTTGCCGCCTCCGCAGTGCACTGTAGCACCCTGTCAGACAAAATAAAACAATCAAATTATGGAATGGGCATTACAGTTTGAGTGTAATTTAGTAGTATAGGCTTAAAGGGGACCACCAGGCAAAGAACAACACATTATTATATGTTTTGGTACCGTTTTGTGATATCAAATAGATACCCAACATTTTGTAAAGGGTTGTGTAATTCATAAACAAAGCAATTAATTTCCACCACTTACGGAACCACTGCTATTTACTGGTTCCATATGGGCTAACCATTTGCGAGTGCGCCAATGCAGCTATTCACGCGCACGTTTGTGAACAATAGATTCCCGGGCGATTCGTTCGCTCTGCACGCATTGCAATTCACCGCACACATAGCAGTCTGCGTAATTCAGACCGCATGAACGCTTGCTTTAGAATGGTGATGCGTTTCCAATTATTTATTTTTTTTCTGGAATTTTTTTTGGGTGAACTTGTTGATGGAATGGAATACTAAAGATGTTACCTTTCTTTAATAAAAATATTATTTTTGGGTGGTGGTACCCTTTAAAGATGATATTATACTATATTAGGTGTTAAATTGAACCTATTATTATTATTTTAAAATTACGTAGTTATAATATTCACAAGGAAATTATTACCAAAATGATTAAAGGCATGCCTGTAAAGTGTCTAACTCCACAAATTTTTTTTGGAGCTTCCTCGTTTCTCTTCTACCGTGTTGTTTAGCTTATGGTAAGAGAAGAATAAAATAGGGTTAGATTTTTTCAAATGCCCCTTTAGTATGAAGATAATTATCATTGAAATCTTTTATTTGAAAAGCGTTAGCAAACGCTTTTCAAATAAAGTACAATTGTCGTAGCTGAACACGTCCGGCCAGTGCGCGTGGGAAACCTTCCCGACCCGACTGAACTTTGAGCCGAGCGCGCGCAAATTCCATGAATTCTGTACCATCTGTAAACATACACGGGTGCGGATATCTTCAAACGGATGATTATAACTGCAACAAATCTACGGCAGGCCATCAGTATTCGGTGATCAAATATGAACTCAATATTAGTTTTTTTCACTAGGTAAACAGTGATCGTTTTCTTTCAAACTTTCACAAATCTTTCAATTGTATTTTACAATGATATTGATATAGGATTGAAGTCTCAAATGTCATTTTGTGCAATATCTGACACTTTACAGGTATTACTTTAAAGGGCCTTTGCGGTCAAAAAGGAGCAAAATTTGACTTTTCAACACTCTAACAAAGTTTTCCACGCAGAATTCGATAATGACAAGAGTTTTTCTTCGAAAAAAACGCATTATAAAAAAATCTGACTCCAATATCTCTATCGGGAACGACCCGTGAAATTTGTCCAAGAGCAGCTTCGAGTCTGCATAAATTACGTGAGGTCTGTGACGTCATTGCAGGAGCCTGTGTTGTTTACATTCTCACAGCTCGCATCGTTTGTGTACTATAGTACATGTTCTCGCTGAAGTACTCAAGGAAAATTGTTTAATTTAGCAAATAAATGTAATTCCCAATAGATGAATTCAACTGTGATTTATCAGGCAGTGATAACGAGCAAGACTATGACATTGGGAGTGATATATCAGATGCTGAAATGTTACATTTTGAGGTGGAAGAGGAAGATGGCGATGCAGCTGCAACTCTGACCAGCGGGTGTACAGCCGTACTAATCGATCTGCACCCGTAGCCTCGGCGGATACGCGTACCGGCAGGCCGACCAGGAAAATAGGATTGATTGGAAACAACAGTTGGTGAGTTTCAATTTTACAATTTATGATGATATTAATATTATCGTAAGATATTAACTGCTTATTTTGTAATCTATAATAGCAGAGAAAGTACTGATCGTTGGATAGAATTGATAAGCATGGGCATAATCGGATACTATAGGTGATCCGAGCGATTTGATACTGTACTGATTTCAATGTGCCCGTTGCATGGCCTTATTGAGCTAGCGCAGTCGGCCCGGCTTAGGGGCGGGGCACAGGCCAACGCACCCCTACAACTACAAGGGGATCACTACAGCTACGCTGCAACAGACACAAGATATAAAGTACTAAATGATGATAGGACTGTAAATAATAAAGATAATGTATTTTGAAGCAGCATTTAGTATGAGGCTCGCTCTGTTGCTCAAGCTTCAAACACTACTGCAATATACGGTATATGGACTATAATTTGCTGTACTGAAGAGGTATAAATAAGCTATCAATTTGCACATTTCTACAATTTGCAGGTGTTCATGTGCTGGAGGCTGCTCGGCCATGCCGACGGTGAAAGAGTTCACATGTTGCAAGGAGATCCTGCAGGTGGTGGAGAAGGTGAACTCTTATGAGAAGACCCTGGACTGCATCACAGAGCACCCAGGTTTTAGGAATTTGCATGCAGTGCTGGAGACTGCATACTATCAGTTCCGCCAACAATATCTACGGGAAGGATACGAAGATGAACGCATCAGTTAATGAGTAGGTTGGACTTTTTAAAGATTGTAAATGTACTTTTAACCATGCCTGATATGTACAGTGCAGTGGCGTACCCAGGATATTTTCAAGGGGGGGGGGGGGGGTTATTTCGTCAGCCAAATTTCTGTTAGCGAGGGGGGAGGGGTATTCGTAGAAAATCTTTGAAGCTGAGACGAAGTACCTTCAAAACTTTTTGACACGAAGACCATTGGTTGAGAATTCTGTTAGTGGGGGGGGGGGGGGGGGGGGGGTGGGGTCAAGACCAAGATTATATGCACGTTGAAAAGGGGGGGGGGGGGGGTTCAAACCCCCCAAACAGAATTTTTGGTCACCCCTCCTCCACCTCCGGGTACACCTATGATACAGTCCATGTACATAAAGACATTTAGAACTACTATACAATACCCTGTATATTACACATTGTATTAATAACAACTGATTAATAAGCACTCATATGGGTCATACAATTAGATTTTTGTAATACCTTTTCTCACAAACTTTTCTTTTCTCTTTCTATTGCTCTTTTCCCAGGAGAAACAATCATGCTGCCTATAGGCAAATGGCACGGTGGTGTTGGGGTTATCTGGGGTGCCAGGTGAGAGTGCCACTACCATCCTGCGCCGTAACGATGGATAGGGCAACCTTCCCTTCAGACTCGTATACAGGCTTCAGGAAGCCTTCGCATCACGATCATCTACTGGCACTTCTAACCTGTAGGCTGTACAGACTATTTATAACATTTTCAAAGTGACATTTCTCTGCAAATCTCCTTCAGCACAGGAATACCATTATGGTCACATCTTACTTACATTCCATCTGCTGATTATTTTACTTATGGAGTGAGTAAATTCCATAATAATCCATTTTCATGACTATCTGACATGAGAATTTTACCTTGGCTACTACATGTAGTTTGTTTACGAAATTCAGACTGAAAAAAAGCTGATTGCTATGTTTTGTTTATTTTTTGGTAATAAAGATAATTTGCTCACATTACAGCAAAACAATGTGTGAAAGTTTGATATGTGTGTACAGTATGTGGGATGGGAATGGTCACACTTTTATGAGTGTCTCGAATTAAAGTAAAAATATCCGATCAATTGTAAAACAATGCAGCATGCTGATGGGTCTCTATGAAAATAAGACAAATCTGTAAGTTTTGTTCTTTTTGGCAGCCTGTTTTGAACACAAATTTCAATTATTTAGCAATTTGGATCAGTTTGGGATGTGGTCGAACTAGAAAAAAACTCACCATCAACATTCATGAAATCATGTCTACTAACATCCTCAAACAAATAAGTATGTTAAATTGTTTGTGTATGTGTGTGCATGTATACTTTTGACAGGAATTGAAGAGAAGATGGGTATAAATGAAGACTTTAATTCCAAAAGGCGCTAAATCCACTTTTGGACTTTTCGAGTAAATTAATATTTTTTATTTGACCACTTTAACTTCTTTCAATGATGGAAAATTTCACACATAATGAAGACCTATCATAACACATTATAAAAAGGTATGATATCATATTATACAGGTTATACCTATGGTTGGTTATAGATTAAAAATTAATGTTTTCCTGTGATGATTAGAATTATTTTAGAATATGAATCAAGGTTGTAATGACCTGTTACATCCATATCTATGCCCTAACACTGTGGGGCATTTTATTGTACAGTGGAACCTCGTTATAATGAGGTCGGATAACAAAACCCTCGTTATAACAAGGTCATTTTGCTGGTCCCAGCCCTTTATATTTCTTTGTTTTTTTACCCTGATATAATGACAAAACCTGATATAACAAGGTAATTTTCATGGTCCCAAGGACCTCGTTATAACAAGGTTCCACTGTACCACCGTCATTCTGCACATTCCACTCATATGCCAACCATGCATCATGATCTTCTCTCCAAGCAGTCCAAGCACAACTTCAATCACGGGCGTCGATATGTCACTGATACCCATTGATCAGGGGGGGATGATTCATTCATCCATCCCCCCCCTGATGAATGGGTAGTACGTAAGTATCGACGCCCATGACTTCAATCATCATGTTCTCACTTGTTATCCTTATTCAACACATTTCAGAAAATCAGAAAAATAAGGATATTAACCAGAACCACAGTAACCATGGAAACAAAATAAACAATCAGTAAAGACGTAATGAATTATGATTATCTTGCAAAATTGCTTTACTCATTCTTAAAAAACCATTCGAGAAAATGGCACAAATAAATCAGATATTGATAAACATTGTTATAAAATGTCAAACTGAAAAAAATAATATTTGAGTTAGTATCATGCACTGTAACATGCACAGCGTGTTATAGACTATCTGGAAAATAGGGCAGCATGGATATGGATGCAAGGTTCATCTGACCCGCCGATGCATGCAGACCGCAAATTCTGGAGTTAGTTGCGCTCAGTTTGCAGCAAACTTCTCACATGTAGTTTAGTGCAGAGCTTATTGTGTGTTTTGAGTTGCCCACAGTCTTTTTTTAAAACTCGACATAGGACATGACGACCGAAATTCGCGGTTGCTGTCACCATCTGCCACCAGTTGTTGAACTTGATGTCAGTCGTCGCGTCATGGAGATCGACATTGGACATGACGACCAAGATTCGCGGTTGCTGTCAACATCCACCACCTGTGGTTGAACTTCACGCCATTGGTAGGACGACCGAGATATTGACGTCAGTCGTCGTGTCATGGACATCGACATTGGACATGACGACCGAGATGTCACCATTCACCACCGGTTGTTAAACTTGACGTCAGTCGTCGCGTCATGGAGATCGATGTGGGACATGACGACCGAGATTCGCGGTTGCTGTCAACATCCACCACCTGTGGTTGAACTTCACGCCATTGGTAGAAGTTGTTATCTATCGTCGGTTGGCTAGGACGACCGAGATATTCCCTATTAATAGAAAAAAAAGAAGATAAATTAATTATGTAGACCACGGTCATCTGAAGAAATATAAAGTTCGCAATTTGACAAGTTTTTTTGTGTGTAAATTTTGTAAATTTTCATAAAACAATGCTTATTGTTTGAATCACCTTTTCTCTTGGCTTGGTCAACTCAATCCTCGTCTAGAGGGTTCAAATGAGCATTGTTTACTTTACATTGCAAGTCTTTCTACAAAGGGGCCTAGTAGTTGCACATGCAGTGTTTTTATACTAAATAAAATAAATAATATATAAGCACATCGCAACATCCACACATATGGTTTACGGCAGAAAAATATGAATTTCATCATAATAAATGATGATGATGATGATGACTATGATGAAGAAGATGATGATGATGATGATGATGATGGCTATGACAAAGAAGATGATGACGATGATGATGATGATGACTAAGAAGAAGATAATGGTGGTGATGACAAAGGAGATGATGATAATGATGTCAAAGAAGAAGATTATGATGATGATGATGATGATGATGACGAAGATGACGATGATGATGATAAATTCATTTTTGTGATAAGGTGACCACAAGAACAGGATGGCCGGACAGTCAATTCAAACATAATGTCTCAGGCAGTGGCGTAGCGTGGTCGGACTGATTGGGGGGGGGGGGGGGGGGGGGGCATGCAAATTTATTTTGGTTGGGGGGGGGGGGAGGGCACACCTTACGTATTTCTTTGTTTTGTTTTTTAAATGCCCCCAGATGTTTTCTATTGTTTTTTTTTCAAAATATATATGTTGTATGGTGTCGTGTTATGCCCCACTTTCTATGATGCATCTCCTTTAAAATGCCTAAGTGAAATAAATAATTGTGCATTTAGTCACATTCAAATAATTTGATTGCATAACAGTGTATGCAAATTTTATTAGGGATTTTAGGAAATGGTTGATCTGATGGATTGAATCAATTTTGCATTACTCAAAAAAAAGTCACCGCAGGCATAAGAAATTATATTTAGACATACATGTACCTTGTTGTCATGCCCTTGTATCCATATATGCCTTCAGATTGGGACTCCATAAAATGCCTCCAGCGAAGAAGTTTGCTTCCCCCATACAGCTTATGTCCTTCAGCAAATGTGCCTCCAATTTGTTCTCAAACGTTGGTACCTGAATGTTCACACAGTAAAAAGGAAGAAATATAAAACCAACACTGACCTACATCTTTTATTTTATTTTATTTTGTTTACATACATATGTAAAGCTACTGTGATGTGTGAGATGAATTTGTGTCCCAAGACAAGAGATTGTGAAATCACATCTGTACAAAGCTGACTTGGTTCCTGTAAGCAATGGGTTAATATATATAACAATCAAACTAGCCTGATAATTATTATCACACAAGCTATCATGCAATACAACTGATGTAAAAGCAAGACAATGATCTGACATGGTCATGGCAATGTCACGCCTCATAATCTTGAAATTATCACATCAGTTATCACCTCAAGAAAGACTATAATTGTTGTTCTTATGTGAATAATAGAACTTTGGCATTGCTTTTGGATTTTGATTTGGATCAATTTACTGTTGACAGAACGTTTAAATTAATATTGTTTTCATTTCAGTACAACTTGTTGTCATATTCTTACCCCCATTTTGTGTTTCTCAACGGCAATTCTCACAGGCCTTTCCTACAAGTTGGTTGATGGCAATTTGATGGCATGAAATGAAGCCCAGCTAGTTCAAAATCATCGTCTGAAAGTACAGTCTACAGATAACACCAGATCGCGATTCCACTGGGCCAGTCATCTCTCGTAAGCTTCACCTTTGATTGAAGTCCATTCGTCTAAAATGACTAGTCGCTCGTGATCGGCTCACATCTTCATTGTTCGTATTGTTGTATGTGTAACCAGCAACAACACACCGTGATGATGACATTGTAATAATTTCACTGAGCTAGAGCTGCTAACTCTCAAATCCACTTGAACGCGAAGATAATACAATGTAAAACAGCTGTTCGGAAACAGCTGATCACAGAACAACAACCCGATCGACCGTACACTTACGTACACGTTATGTATGCATAGAAGTATGACTCCAACACTGCTGTTGTATGGCACAGTATACCCACGGCCACCGCATCGGCTAGCTCAGTACTTGGGCGCACCGTACGATCTCAATCACGGAAAGCTGGATGCGTTTACCAGTCGTTCGTACAAGTGGGCGCTGTCGTATTAGCAGGATAGCATACTCGTAAAACGCAAAAGGGTATGTTCTTAAGCCTAGGCAGGTTTTCGTCTGCTACTGGATTTTCACCAAAAGGAGGTTATTATTTGCTCGAAAAATGGAAATTATAACAAAGCACGCCCTAAAATTAACACATTTGATTACATATACAATGTAATATGTATACTGAATACAAGAGTTCCGATTTCTACAGTTTTAATGCTCTGTATTACCATGTGATGCAATAATATTGTGCGTTATATACACATCAATTGCACACCAAAGCCTTACAATCTCCTGCAATGACGTCAAATATCCAAGCCCTCTATCGCCGAGAACGGCACTTTTTTGAGGGGCGGGGCATATCAAGTCGTGAAATGCTGTGATTCTGGTACAAATTGTAATGTTTTTCTCAATTCAGTAATTTGTTGTACATAATTTGACTGGAATAGTGACATAAAACTATGTTGACAACTTTTAAAAGGCTAATTTATTTGGATTGCAGGGCCCCTTTAACTCGATCAGGCAACCAGATATTACAAAATGACAATTAAATAATTCGAAAATCCTGTAGTTTCCGTTTCAAGCCTCGTCCACAATTGCAATTCAGAACAACGAAGCGAGTGAGATGATGAATAGAAGAAAAATTACAAATAAAATGTAATTTTGGGGCCAGTAAATTTGTTGTTTTGGGCTACCAAAATTGGAGAGAAAATATTTGTGCTGGCTTGACCAAGTAATTAACAAAAGTGTGGGGCATTGCACTGACATGTTGACTATGAGTTATTGTAATTAACACTTTGTGCGCCGTATGCGACTATAGTCACAAACAGCGGCGCGCTTCGTTCGACTTTAGTCACAGACATAGCGGGTATTGTGTGCATGCGCGCGCACACCGCATGCGTGATGCTAGCGACCGTAATGACCAAGCGCGAGTCACGGGTAGCTAGCCGCCTAGGGTGCGGGCGCCAGAGTATGGGTACACGTTTGAACTAGCGCCTAAAATAAGCTGGCCACGGCGGGATCTACTGCACAGCGCACAAAGTGTTAACAAAGACTTAACCCGTTGCTTATGGGTGGGTTATGTACAAAGTCTATGGGCATTTCAGAATCTTGAAGGCAACAGGTTAATCCATTTACTGGGTCCCAATAGTAAATGGGTTAAAAAGTTATATTTCTAGCTTCTCTCACCTCTTTCTTTGCGCCATCTATGTATCCCAGAATCTTGTTCATCTGTCCCTCGTTGATGACGGCTCCCATCTTGGTTTCCTCTTTGAGCGGGTCTCCGATCCTGAGCGTCTTGGTCTTGTTGATGAAATTCTCCAGGAACTTGTCGTGGATGCTCTTCTGGACGTAGACCCTTGTCCCATTACAGCAGACCTTCAGACAAAATGAACATACATGTCTCAAACAAACTCATAATAATTGGTTTCAAGACCAAGAGAAAGACCAATGTTCTAGAAATGGGCTTGGATTTTGAGCTGCTTGGTCTTGCTGATGGAACTCCCCAGGAACTTGTCATGAATGCTCTTCTGGACATTAGACTCGGGTGCTGTTACAGCACACCTAGAAAACTAGATGGATCTTCGACTGCGCGCAGTCGAAAATTATGCCTCCGCTATGACGCGATTTTTAATATCAAGCTCAAAATAACGTGCACTGAAAAAAAAAATTCATATATATTTTGAGTTCTGTGACCTTGACCATAGACCCCAAACTTTGATGGCTACATTGGCTCCCAACAAAAATTCCGGTACCAAGTTAGACTTAAATCTGACATTCAGTTCTTCAGATTTTGCCATTACAAGCCATTTTTGCATATATTTCGAGTCATGTGACCTTGACCTTTGACCTCATGATCCCCAAATCTAATCCAATCATTGCCACCCCGATGTATATGTAACTCATTCCAAGTTTAAAATTGATCTGTCAAACGGTTCTTGAGATATCGCGAGAAGGATGCTTTTTTGCACATATATTGAGTCCTGTGACCTTGACCTTTGACCTCATGAACCCCAAAATCTAATCAGATCATCGTCTTCCCAATATATACACTCATACCAAGTTTGAATTTGATCTGTCAACAGGTTCTCAAAATATCGCGAGAACAAGGCATTTTTAAACATATATTGAGTCCTGCGACCTTGACCTTTGACCTCATATACCCCAAAATCTAATCAGATCATTGTCACCCCAATATATACACTCATACCAAGTTTGAATTTGATCTGTCAGAGGTTCTCGAGATATCGCGAGAACGAGGCATTTTTTAACATATATTGAGTCCTGTGACCTTGACCTTTGAACTCATGAACCCCAAAATCTAATCAGATCATTGTCATCCCAATATGTACAGTAATACCAAGTTTGAAATTGATCCGTCAACCGGTTCTTGAGATATCGTGAGAACGAAAACGGGACGTACGTACGGACGTACGTACGGACAGTCGTACGGACGGACGGACGGACAACCCGAAAACATAATGCCTCCGGCCACTTCGTTGGCGGAGGCATAAAAATTTGTATCCAAACCTATTTTCAATAATGGTTACCTTCATGAATTATTTTCAAGACAACGGATTTAAGATGTTCAGTGTTGTTGATTCAACTCTCAAGAAACTCACTACGCTAGAGGACACACCATGAAAGAATGTTTTCAATTTTCATTCAAGAAGTCTGTTAAATTGTGTAGAAAAGGGTTAAATAGAAATAACCACTGATGTAACCTTGTAACATTTTGTAAGTATGTTTTGCATTTGAATTTTATCCTTGTTGAGTAATGGGCTGATTTTTGTCATTGCAGTTATATAGGTTATACACATTTTTTACTGGACACTTTGCTTTTGAATGTAATCCTTGTTGGGTTAATTTCTGTTAATTTATTGTGGAAGAGTCGGCTTCTCACCTGTCCCTGTGTGAGGTAGTTTGCCAGCATGGCTCCCTTGACTGCGTTGTCCATGTCAGCATCCTCGAAGATGATCAGTGGGGACTTGCCGCCAAGCTCCAGCGTCAAATTGGCAACTCGGTTTGAACAACTTTGCATGATCTGTGTTCACAGAGATATAAAGCAAAGTAGATATTCATAGATTACATGCTCCTTGTTTTCAAATTACCCATAACAGCTTCTACATGGATGTTCCGTAGTTACTTGCTACCAAGTTCTAGCATCAAATTAGCAATGCGTTTTCGACCAACACTGCACTATTCGTGTTAAACGAGATAAGCAGATATATATTTTGATAAATCACTGAAAGCACCATTAGTGACAAATTTAAAGTTGTTTTACAGTAATGGGAAAGTGACTCTTCTCTTAACTCCAGCATAAAATTGGCAACAAATTTCGAGCAACTCTATCTGTGACAAATTAGTTCATATATCTCCTAGAAAGATTGTGGTTACATTATGAAAGATTTGATAAAGCTCCAACAACAAATTGTTAACATTTTTTTGTTAGCACAAACTGCAGCTCAAGTAATAAATCCAATTATCAGAAGTATTATTTTTGGACTAAAGCCATTGCCCCATAAACCCCGCTAGCTTAGTTCCTTCCTAAGTGTATTTCAAATGATACAGTTTTAGTGTGCAATAAACACTTTTCCTATATAGTCCCCAACTATGGTTCGCTAGGTAAGCCTTTGGTACCAATTAAGTTACCCGTTGGATAGATATAGAAAGAAGAAAATGGAAATGTCATGAGGAGGGCTTTGTCCAATGTTTGGATGAACTATGGCCTGATAGATAGATAGATAGATAGATAGAAGTTACCCGTTAACGGTAACTCTTGTTAGCAACTAAAATATCTTGTGTTCAATTCTTAGTCACGTCATCCAAAATAGACTTAGCAAGGAACTATAAAACTAGCTGGCTTTTATGAATATGGGCCCTGGTATATACATAGTAAAAACGTTCAAGCCACTCTATTTGAGAGGTGTGAAGGATATAGCACCCTCATTTGTTTTTTCTTGATAATTATGACCAATTGGAAATCAAAAGATAACGTACCTTCTTTCCGGTGGGAACGCTACCAGTGAAGGATACCTTGGCAACGTCGGGATGTCGCGAGAGGAATTCCCCGGTCTGCCCCTGACCCTGCACGATGTTGAATGCTCCCTTAGGAAGACCACACTCTGAAAAAGATACAAAATAAATGAATCAATCTACTATAATGAAGAGCTAACTGATTAAAAAAAAAAACACACAAAAAAAAAAAGAACATTATGAAATATGCTGGACATTTTAACAATTCCAGAATGTTTTGATTCCCCTGTCTGCCCCCGTCTTGCCTGTTGTAATTTAATTTAATGTTTGTAGTAACCCCAAATGAATTAGTTAAAATGATTATTGATGTGTGTCTATTAGGTTTTAAATGTAAAATGTAGATATTTAATATTAATTATGTAAGTAAAGCACATCGAGAAGTCATTCGGTCTTGAAATGTGCTATTTAAGAGACATTTATGATTTATTATTATTATTACTTACCAATGAATATCTCGGCAAGAATAGGTGCAGTGATTGGAGTGAAGGGGGAGGGTTTATACACCATGGTGTTCCCACAGGCCAGGGCGGGTGCGGCCTTCCAGCCGATGTTTGGGAGGGGGTAGTTCCATGCCCCTATCCCAGCACACACACCCAGGGGCTCGCGTCTTGTGTAGCCAAATGAGCCCCCTGCACATGGAACATGCTCCCCTATTTACCAACAAAATGAAACATATATGTAAATACATACAGAATAAATCACATTAAATGTCAACACATGATAAATAACATGCTATATTAATTGGCTTAAACATCAGTTAGGAGGGGGTAGTTCAACGCCCCTAGGGGTTTTGCATCTTGTGTAGCCGAAAGAGCCCCCTAGTGTATATGAAACATGCTCTCCTGTACAACAAAAATAAATGTAAAAAATAAATGAAAATAAATAAATAAATATGTTGGGTAAATCAATCATTTATTAATCAAACATAAACATCATTTCATAGTTATATCCATTTTCAAATGAGCTGGCCTCGAGACCACTTTTTAGTGGTCTCGACCATCATTAGAGACCGGGATTCTTCGCAATTTCTGAGGCCAAGGCCAGGATTCTTCCAAATTTTCGAGGCCAAGACCATCGCTAATGATGGTCGAGACCGCTAAAAAGTGGTCTCGAGGCCAGCTCATTTGAAAATAAAAATGTTTGGCGAGTCCAAACATAGAAGTCTGACATTTAGCTGAATTATCTAAATTATTTCATTTTCTATATTTATAAGCAACTTCCACGAAACCAATATCATTATAAAAATTGTTGAACATCCTCACCAACAATGCCTGGGGCCAGTCCTCCGAAGTAGTCCAAGGCCTCTGCCACATTCTCAATGTCGTACCTGGCCTCCCAGATGGGCTTGCCATTGTTCCTGGTCTCCAACACAGCAAGCTCTTCCAGACGTTCCTGGAAGAATGAAACCACATCAAGATTAAAATGCGTTAACATTTATTCTTCAGATTGCTTCAAGTTTACAATATAAACGTATCAATCCTCCAAAGTGGTCCAAGGCCTCTGCCATGTTCTTGTTTTCGTATCTGGCCTCCCAGATGGGCTTGCCATTGTTCCTGGTCTCCAACACAGCAAGCTCTTCCAGACGTTCCTGGAAGAATGAAACCACATCAAGATTAAAATGCGTTAACATTTATTCTTCAGATTGCTTCAAGTTTACAATATAAACGTATCAATCCTCCAAAGTGGTCCAAGGCCTCTGCCATGTTCTTGTTTTCGTATCTGGCCTCCCAGATGGGCTTGCCATTGTTCCTGGTCTCCAACACAGCTAGCTCTTCCAGACGTTCCTGGAAGAATGAAACCACATAAAGATTGAAATGAGTTAAAAGCTATTCTTCAGATTGCTTCAAGTTTACAATATAAACGTATCAATCCTCCAAAGTGGTCCAAGGCCTCTGCCATGTTCTTATTTTCGTAAGATCTGGCCTCCCAGATGGCCTTGCATTGATCCAGGTCTCCAGCACTGCTTGCTCTTCCAGACGTTCCTGAATGAATGAAACCACATAAAGATTGAACACAACATTTGTAAGATTGCTTCAGGTTTACAATATAAATATTCCTGTTCCTGGTGCAATGAAAAGAAAACAATCTTCCTTACACAAATGATTTCACATGGGACTAACTACCTCAAATTCCTAACCGTTTTCTGCAGAATGTAGCCCCTTTCTACGACAGAAACCTCTGACCAAACTTCAAAAGGGTAGCATTTTTAGCTGATTGCACTCAAACAACACTCTACTTACAAAAATAAAATTACATGTGGGCGGCACTACCTCATATCCCTTCCAACACAAATGACAAGAGACTACCTACCTCAAGTTTCCTAGCTTTTCTCTGCAGAATGCTGCCCCTTTCTAAAGTAGGAACCGCAAACCAATTTTATAGGCAGCCTTATGGCCGACTGCATTCAAACAACTCTTAACCTACAAATACATATATAGTGCTACTCACAGAGCTGCATTACCCCAAAACCTTACACAGATCACTGAATTTAGGACTACCTACCTCAAGTTTCCTGGCTGTTTTCTGCATAATGCGGCCTCTTTCTAAGGCAGGAACCTCCGACCAGACTTTGAAGGCGGCCTGGGCTGACTTCACGGCCCGGTTCACATCTTCTTCACTTGCGCTTTTACACTCACACAGAACCTTCCCTGTTTGTTAGGTGGAAAAGAATGAGAGCACAGAGGAACTAACAAATAGTATTTTTCATATTATCTTTTTTGTTTTGAAAAGGGCAAAATGTTATGATTTTTAAGTAGTACTGTAAACGCTGTTATTTTCATGTGATTTCATTTTCGCACTTGTCAACATAAAAATACAATTTGCGCTCATCTAATCTAGTGTACAATGCACAAAAATAAGTGCACCACGAATATTACCACGTGATGGGGTCCTTGGGTAACAGGTTCCTGTCTGTGAAGAGGCTACAAGGAACCAAGGATCCTAGATCCCTGTAGTGAAGGTGTGTACCCAATACCTAGTATGGGAACCTGGTGGGCTATGTATCAACTCAAGACAGAGATTTCATGTGATTACATTTTCGCGCTTGTCAACATAAAAATACAATTCGCGCACACCTAATCTAGCGTAATATGCACACAAATTTATAGTGCACTGCGAATATTACCACGTTTATAGTAAATAAAATAGCCTTTGATTGATGAGGACCTTGGATAACAATGGGATAAAAGGATAATTTTATGAATAACTAACAATTGGGGGCAATGTACTGTACATGACCTTGAATGTCTCAAAAGATCTGAGTAAACTGTAGATGATACTACATGGGAATGATATTTGAACAATACTGAATCAATCGTATGTAGCTCAGACTTTGGCTGTTTAAATGTTTGGTTAAGGTTAATGTAAACAATTGCCTACATGAACCAGGTCTAGTATTCAATTCAATACTTAGATTAAGTTAGAAATTTACTTTACATTTTCTAGGCTAATAACTCATATTGAAATCATCGTTTAGACTTTTACTTCAGTAAAAAAAGAAATGTAAATGTAACATTTGAAGGCAGTATCACCGCAACATTTCTGTAAGATTTTCAGTTGATGTATTGATCAATTAATCAAATCTCAAATTTAGCTAAGTAACTTTATACTTTAAAAGCAAAATGTTGACTAAGTATGGAATTGAATACCGGCCCTGGTTCCCCATATAATGTACAATATGTACAATAACAATTCTTCAAAGTATTTGTTTGATACGTACTGAAAAGAAATGCATTTATTTGCATTGTCCCATCCCAAGGGAAAAAAAGTGTGAAAATGTTACTGGTAGCTACATGAATTAAATATCACATGTATGTTTTGCATTGTTTCATCTCAAAGGCAAAAGTCTTCAAAGTTAATGGTTTGATGCTCAAATTAAATGGAACATATTTATTTGCAATTCCCTAGGCAAAAGTCTATGATTCTTTTGCACAGTATTTGTGCAACCGTTAGCATGTTGTATCTACTACAATGCTACATGATACCATACCATGTATATAATGTTCTAGTATTCTAAAATGCTGCACTTTATACTGTGAGATCAAATTTTGTATCTGCCCTATATTATTGATATGTAGCATGAAACCCATTGAATTAAAGGGACCAGCCAACTATTTGCTTGCTTAGAACTGCCTTTGTTACACTTCCCAACAGCATACCAATAGGCTAAAATAACACCTTTTTCCCCATTGCCTATATCACATAGAACAGAATTTGGTAATGTACAAATAGTGCCCCTTATGAGGTGTGACCCTCGAAGAATAACAAATAGCGACCCTTCCTTTGCATTATGAGTATCAACCCTTATGATCAGAGGTCCTTACGCCTTTATGAATAGTGACCCCTTTTTCATTTTCTGAATCTAGCGGTCCTTCAGAATAGGAAAATGTAACATTATGAATAATGACCCTTAGAAATAGCGATCCATACGAATAATAACCCATATATGAATAGCGACCCTTATAAATGATGACCCTTTTGAATAGCGATCCTTATGAATAGCGACCCTTATGAATAATGACCCTTATGAAAAATGACGCTTATGAATGGCAAGGTTACCCCATACAACAGAGTGGTTGAGATTTGACTGTACCTGTGGCAGGTTCAAAGACCTTGAAATCTTGCGAATCGTCCGTTTTTGTTGGCTGGCATCGCTCGCCGTCAATGAAGTTCAGCGGTTGGGTCAAGAAGGAATCTGCCATCTTGAAGTGTGTGTCGAATATTCGTCTTTACAAGTTTTTCTGCAAAAAGAATGCATAAAATAATCTAGTATTAAAAAAAGATTAGGCAGTTACTGCAAAGTGTTATTAACTACTAGTTTGTACATAGTTGAAATTCTCCACTAGAGAATTTCAGATCAAAACGCTTCAATCATACATATCATTTTAACCAAAGAGAAGTAAATGGAAAACCAAAACATGCTCCATGCTCCATGCTCCTATGGGTAAAACAAATACAATGCAGTATGTGAGAACTGCTTGAGTTATAATTAAATTTTGTGGATTTTGACAATGTTACAAGTTACAGTTACAGTCTTGAATGTGTGCTTACTCAACCATGGATTAATGGTTACCTCTTATTTTTACACATTGTTTTCCAACCTACCAGAGAAATATTTTGGTGAAACAAAATCTTGAAAAGATTCTTGGTTATGAAATTATGAGCTGTTGTTTAGGGGGGTAGTACGTTACTTTTTGTGTTCGGTTTAGATACAAGAGAGAAATTTGCCAAGCAGATTGAGCTATCTTGATTCACACCTTTTTTCGGGCAAGTCAATTTCCTGTTTGGGCAAGTCAAAATGAGAAAATGAATGGTTTTACTTGCCTGAATGGAAAAGGAGACAAAAAAGTAGTGTGGAGGCTTGCTTTGAGCAGTGCTCAATACTGATGTTGATTGCTAGTG
Source organism: Echinarachnius parma (assembly GCA_037951105.1). Taxonomy (NCBI): domain Eukaryota; kingdom Metazoa; phylum Echinodermata; class Echinoidea; order Clypeasteroida; family Echinarachniidae; genus Echinarachnius; species Echinarachnius parma. Next base: position 125,890 of record JBAMJV010005481.1, read on the forward strand.
AAATGTTTTGTTAATAATATCGCTAATGATATTCGTTTGTCTCGCAATGTAAGGTCAACAAGGAATCTAAAGATCACAACGTTTCGTGCGCCGCTGCAACACTTCGTCAGGTGATACAAAAATGCTGTAAGCAAGGGAATTTATACCCTCTGGTCGGCGCAACGCGCTATCCCACTTGAGCGAGCAAGCGCCTGATTGGTTGCGCCAACCAGAGGGTATAAATTCCCTTGCTTACAGCATTTTTGTATCACCTGACGAAGTGTTGCAGCGGCGCACGAAACGTCGTGATCTTTAGATTCCTTGTTGACCTTACATTGCGAGACAAACGAATATCATTAGCGATATTATTAACGATACTATTTCTGCAATGAGTAACATATTTAGTATTATATAAATGTTCATATTATTACTATTATTATTAGTATGATGATGTATCCTATTACTGAACACTGATGATTCCACCACGAAAACAAACATTAGATGTATCTACAATGTATGCTTAAAGTGAAATTACACCAGCAGCTGCATAAACACAAATACAATGCAGAGCTGCTGTAATATTTCTCACAAAATATTCACCATTTTTTCTCAAATTCACCTTCCAGTCAGTACTTTCATGCTAATTTAAGTAAACCATTTTTTAAAAAGGAGATTCTCCCTGACTCAAAATGTTGAATTTTAGAAGTTTAGAACTATTAATCAAAACGATGTGACATATTAAACTACTGTAGTAGAATCAGATCCTTCATGTAAATAATAGCTAAGTGTGGAATGAATTGTAGAATATTTTATGTACTTGACTTCTCAAGTTTCAATTCATTGTACATGTACATGAATGGGATGCTTTAGTTTCCATAATTTTGTAAATAATACATGTAAACTAAGCAAGTATTATTTCCATCCAATTTGGCACTTAGGGGTTGACATGATTTATCTACAGTTACAATTTTCTTGTATACGAAAAAGAAGAAAACAAATGCAGGAAACCACTCATCCATTTTATGCCACAAAAGGTGAAGGCAAAAAATGGGAACCTGGGATTTTAAAATCTAGCACTAGGGAACCAGTTATAAATTCGGACAGGGCTCAACACTAGCACTTGCCCGGGGCAAGTAAAAATTGGTGTTGGGCAAGTTAATTTTCATCAACTGTCTAGTTTGCTTGCCCAATCGGGCAACTAAATATTTGATCAACTACAAGAGAACAATGTGATTTCAAGTAAAAGGGCAAGTAAACTTTATATTGGGGCAAGTACAATTTCAAAATGTATGATTTTACTTGCCCGAATGGGCCAGTACATAAAAAAGTTAGTGCGGAGGATTGAGATAATAATGATGAGTCAAATCAGTCAACAGACCCCATTTCCTATCCAAACAAACATGAAAACTTGTTCTCCCTGGATATTACCACTGGTTTCCTAAAGGAAATGGTTCGACATTTCATTTTTTTTCTATAAATATCCACATATTCTGCATTAAAAACAACAAATACAATTGAATAAAAACTGATGTGATTACAACTACAAGTACACCATAAAGAAAATCTTACAGGTAAAAACTAGGTGCATAGACAAGAGAAGAAGTCTACTAAACAAACAATAGATGAGAATGTGGGGGAGTACCAAAAAGCCAGAGGTTTAGAGAGAAGAGAAAAGTCATTTAGATTTTGGCATTATCCATTGACCCCAACCCAATTCTTTTCGGGACCAGTCCTAAATGTGCTAAACATGATCTACAATCTTAACATTGTCAAAATCCACAAAACAGAACTCTGGCTGTTCTCACATACTAATACCATGTATACCAATAGAGTTACATGTATAGAGGCATGGAACAGGATTTGATTTTCAGAATTTATCTTCCATTAATTATAAAGATATTTATGATTAGAGTGTTCGGATTTTAAAGTCTCTTGTGTAAAAAGTGAATGCAATGAGTTACCAAGTATCACTTTACACTGTCACTCCTTACTTGCTCATTATGACATTCATTTAACATTAAACATTCCCTCATCTCTCAGTGGATAAATTAGATCACAGAAATACACATTTTATCAACCCTTTGTTAGCTTTTTCATACATGTAGTTACTAGATCTCTTTAAACCACTGCATGAAGACATTTTGATTTTGGTATGACATGCATTCTCTATATAGAAGCCCAGCCAGAGTTTTTTAGGACAAGTTCTGAATGGGTACCGTACCGTTAACCCTCTCTGTCATTTGAGTGCAATATATTCACGTTTGGTGTCGTGGCAGACATGCCGATCGTCAAAAATGTTGCCATAATAACAGTGTTAACATAATAATTTTATGCTGCTGACCACTGATAATGATGCAAACATAAATTCACTATAGTTTAATAGCAATCCGCATTAACCTGTTGCCTACATTACAATCATACATGTATGTGCTTCAAGGTAGTTTCGGATCAACAAAAATATCTGTCTTCAATGTCAAAACAAGTTCGTCATATTCTGAGGATTCAATCAAAACTAATTAACATCGTCCTACCGGGACCATTTACAATACTTTGTAGATGTGATTAACATGTCATTTGATAATGGCCCATTTAATTCTGTAACCATGTCATTTCAATTTTCAATACAAATTACTTTCCAGATAAACTCATTGTCACATCCAAGTCATTCATCACCAATCTACCACTACACATAGCCAGCGAGCGGTACCTTTCGCGAACGATAATGTATGGATAACGTCATTGATCGCGTGCGCACGCATCTCATTACGAGACTTGGCTGGCTTCTGGGTCGATTATGCATGCCATGAAAATGTGGTATCGGAGCGGTATCGGACTGGACATAGCACAGGTTTACCCTTTTCGCTGCATTCTCTTCCCACAATTCATTTCGATGCTTACGTCATTGGCTTTCTGAACGCCCATTCTACACGTCGATACCAAATTCGATACGCGACTCTTTGGACAAAATCTTGTGTAAGAAGGTCTTTTTCACCTGCTGTTTTTCGCCAAAATGGATTTTGAGCTATTCGGGATGCCGTTTATAAGGTAAGTTTTCGATATTTCGAAAATTTTGTATGTGAATGAAGATAATTTATCTGAACTCTACATACTTTTATCGATCGTTTCATACCTTTTTTCTTGTGTGCGAGTGTTGATAAAGTTGTTGACATGGACATTATGCATGGTTTTGCAGTCCCGATATACAGTAGCTATCGTCGTACTTTTTTGTGCATGCACAGTGGAGCGCTCTGGCACGTGTGCATGGGGCGAGCATCATAAATATTCATATGATTTTCATGCGCAAGCGCACTTCGGCTGTACCGGCGCTCGGCGAAGCGATATAATGGGAATACACGATGAATGGGACAGCGGGCTATGTGCACTAGCACTAAACATACTACTAACAATAACATAACACACTTCTAATTGATATCCCCAAATGAACTTGTAAGTTGTAGCAAACTTCAACACACGTTTATGGTAGTTATAATGCATGCTTCTGATCGTCTTTGCACATGTACTGTTGTTAATTTTTTTATGAAGCTACATGTAAGTGAAGCCCAAGAAAGAAGATCGCACAATCCCAAAGTGAATTTGATACTAAGGGCTATATAAGAAGTATAGTTTACCGGCATAGTACTAGTCACCGGCTGTCCCTGCCAATACTCTTCCTTCATATCATACTACGATACAGAATCGCATTGCGACAGCCGACAGTGACACTGAAATACATTTTTTTTTTTGCCCGCCCACTGACATAATCACATATGCAGCATTACCCCTGGGCATTCTCTTCGGAGACGTGCCCACAACTTGTCATGCATGACTGAAAGAACCGATGCGCTATACAAATTGCATAGAGCATGTGTTCTTTCAGTCATGCAAACAAAGTCATGGGCACACAACACTACATTGTAATGCTGCGCTATACGGGAACAATGTGGGACAGTACAAAAAAAGTTTGTCAAAATTTCACACAAAATTCTTATCTTAAATTCAACAAAATCAATCATGACTGGCCCTAAAAATGATACAAGTGTTATATGAACTTACCAAAATGGTCCAAATTATTTTTCAAATGTCGAAAAAAATGGAAAATCTGCAGTTTTGGAAAATAAAAAGACTGAGAAAATCTCAGTCGTGATCCCTCTCGAAAGTGTTGCTGCTATCTGGATGACTGTCATGTATTTCCCGCAAGCTTCCCACACCACACGTGTTACCGTATCCGAATTCTGACACGGCGTATCCGAATTCTGATACGGCGTATCCGAAATCGGATACGGCGGGCATGCTTGCAGATCGCGAGTTGGCTTGTTTTGGACAATAATAAGCGGCCTCCGCATGTTGCGGGCGGGCTTTCTTTGTTTACGATGGGACATCGAGCAGGAAGAGAAAGAAATGGAACTTATATGACGATTTTTGTAAGTATGACTTATCATTTTGAAAATGAAATTTTGTACAATAAATCATAAAATCAGCTTCAATCTAGGTATGCAATTTTTTACTTTAGATATGCTGTTCTTTTCTCTCTGTTTGTAGTTCAAATTGTGTCCCGTAGATTTTTACCACTGTGAGCAGTAAATGGTCCTATCAGGACCATTTACAATACATTGTAGATGTGGTCATGGGCACGTCTGCGAAGAGAATGCCGGTTACGACCCAACGCTACCAGTATTAAATAAATAGAATAATAGTATAGCATCGATGGTCATGTAAAACATACAAAGTATTTTACACAAGTTCAGGTATGTACAACTAATAGAAATAACAAATCAAATTTCAACAAAAAGGGACTTTTATTTTGTGAAGCCTTTTTCAGCTTTTGATTTTGAAACAAAATTTTCCATTATGATTGAAGGATTTTCCATTTAATTTGTTCTTCCTCCTCTGCTATTTTTTTTCTTCAGACACCATAACTGTGATTTACAAAAAAAGACCACAAAAAGTAAGAATTTATACTGAAAATTGAACACACACACACACGCCTACTAACAAAAAATCTCACACGTCGGACTGGGAACATCCTAAAACGACAAAGAATGGATGAACTCAAGTTTAGTTTTAAGAAGCTTAAACAAATCAAAACAATATGGGCTCAGTGAATCGGACGATGGGGACCTTGGGTAACAGGTTCCTGTCTGTGAAGAGGCTGCATAGGAATCAATGATCCCAGATCCCTGTATTGAAGGTGTGTACCCAATACCTAGTATGGAAACCTGATGGGCCCTGTATTAACTCAAGACAGAGATTTCATGTGATTACATTTTCACGCAGCTTGTCAACATAAAAATACAGTTCGCGCTCACCTAATCTAGCATAAAATGCACAAAAATTAGTGCACCGCAAATATTACCCGTTTATAGTAAATAAAATAGCCTTTGATTGATGGGGTCCTTGGATAACAATGGGATAAAAGGATAATTTTATGAATAACTAACAATTGGGGGCAATGTACTGTACTTGGATGCCTCAAAAGATCTGAGTAAACTGTAGATGGGCAATTCCACGATAAAGTGGACATGACCACCACATTTTCAAAATGGTCAGATAGTTTCAATTTTGGTATCAAAATAAAGCTTAAGAACTGAATTTTTAAAGGCTGACCTTTAAAATAGAATTATACATCAGGAACATATTAAAATATGCGCATAAAATATGAATAATTAATTTTCACCCAAATGTCTGGAAAATGTGTTGAAAATAAATCAATGTAGCAAGAGCAAGTAAGACAGGAGGTAAAAACTTATTATATTTTCTCAGAGGTTTAGGGTTGAATGTAGGGCAATTCCAAGCAAACATTGACATAAGCACCCATTTTTCAAATTCGTCGAATCATAACATATTTGGTATCAAATTAAAGCTTAAAGATTAAACTATTCAGAAATGCATTTTGTTCAAACAAAAATTTGGCGTAAACTATTATTTCATAGGAATTAATTAGCATAAATTAATTTTCAATTATTTTCACAAAATATACTTGTAAATATTAAGCTTAAAAGAGCTGCAAAAATAGGTTTTCATAAAATTTTCTTTCAGTGTTGGTAAGAACATTACTTCAATTTATCAGATAAATATCTATTTCGGCATTTTCGCTCTTTGTTCTGCTTCAGTGACTGTTTCATTTATAGTCATCTATATGTCACGCTGTTACCCTAAAAACAGGTATTTTTAATATTTCTGGAAAAATATGAATGGGAATGAAATTATTTTTTGTTTCTTCTTCATTCACCCATAGGGCTATATTATGGATGCTAAATAGCAGGATTATCTTTTACCACTAATTAATCTCAGCAATATCAATTTGGTCACGCTGTTACTTTTTGGGTAACAGCGTGACGCAACCTACTTTTTTTTTGCAATATCTCAAGAATCGTTGGATGGATTCTGTTCAAACTTTGTACAAGACATGTATTCAGAGGTATGGATTATCTGATACATTTTGGGGCCATGAGGTCAAAGGTCAAAGGTCACAGCTAATTAATATGCAAAAAATATATTATTCTCAAGATATTTCAAGAATCCTTGAAGGATGACATGATAATTAATACTGGTATGCGTTCAGTGATGTAGATGACCTGATTATAGAATTTGGTCATGGGGTCAAAGGTCAACAGGTCAAATTGTTGTAGTTTATTTTTTATCTCACAAAAAAATGCCAGAATTAATGTTAGAAAGAGTACCGTAGATAAAAGAAAATTCTATGAAAATGTTTGGAGCACAGGTCAAAGGTCACTCGGATAATTACCAATTCAAACACAAAAACTTACTGACATTGAAATCATGTTACATGAAACAAATCACTTGTAGATATGCACTGTGCCACATAAAATTAAACATTTGTATGCTAATTTGAGAAATAAGGTCAAAGGTCAGATGTCAAAGGTCTAATATTTCATTGTTGCAATTAAGTTTGTATTTTGGGTTTGATATTTGATGGTTCCTCAAACTAAATTCTGAAAAAGATAAGAATTTCAGTTTTGTCCAAAAACATTTTTGATCAATAGAGGGCGCTAGGCTGCAAATTTGTGTCATGCGAACCATCATTTCGGAGCATCTGGGTTATATTACCCATTCATCTAGTTCTGTATAGATTCTGGATGACTACATCAAAATTATATAATCTTATTCATCTCATCAATATCTCCCATATATATAACATGTACAATTCAGAGGTCACGCTGTTACCATCACGCTGTTACCGTGCACAGATATGTTTATGATATCATATTTACTATGAACATTGGATTTTTTCTACATTTTTATTTGGACGTTCTAGCTTGATGTCTAGTACAAAGAATCAATGTGACAAAATTGCAAAATGTTCCTGTAGTTCACAGAGTTTGCTTTGTTTCTTACCATGTAAGAAACCCATGTCTTTTTGCCGTCACGCTGTTACCGCAGATATTGATATTCATAATTCATAATTTAGTGGGAATTTTGATTTTCTTTCCTATTGTAAATAATTAGTAGGATTGTGGTAACAGATGCATATCAAAATTTGGTTCTGGACATTTTTATTTTGTGAGTTATTTAGACTTTCATCGTGAGAAACACCCTCCTACCGTCACGCTGTTACCTTGGAATTGCCCTGTAATAAAAAAAATCATTGAAGTTCATTTTTTTCATTTTGATACGCTTCAATGAACAATTCATTTATGATAAAGAATATTGTCCCGGTGTTACGGTAAAAACTGATATTTTTAGCATTGTAAGAAAATTACGAACACAAAAAAAAAAACTTAAATTGCCCAAATCTTGACCACACATATCTACCATAAACAAGTATCAAAATGATGATTGGACATTTCATTAATTAATCAAAAATGGTTGAATAGTGGTCCCGGTGTTACGGTCACTGTAACACCGGGACTGTAACACCGGGACTTACATTGCAATAGTACAGGGAGCATAGAGAATCACTGCATACTAAAGTGACCAGCTAGTTTCTGTCATGTTGGGGTGGTAGCTTGATGCATACATACTAAATTGTTGCTTGATCTACTACCTAAAGTAAATTTTTTTTGAGTTTTTAGTAAGACAACCCATTTTTCCATAGACTTTGTACATTACAGTCCCGGTGTTACAGTGCAATTTTGTATACTCTAGTTCATAATTATCTTGATAATAGTTTTTTTTTTACAAATAACACCCAATTATTATTATGAGTCTACTACACCAAATCAACATAGCCACTTTTCAAAATGTTCACTAACTTCACAGAGTTTTGCCAGTAAAGTATTAAAGACAACCTGATTTTCCATAGACTTTGTACATTACAGTCCCGGTGTTACGGTACAATTTTGTATACTCTAGTTCATAATTATCTTGATAATAGTTTTTTTTTTACAAATAACACCCAATTATTATTATTGAGTCTCTACTTAACCAAATCGATATAGCCACTTTTCAGAATATTCACTAACTTCACAGAGTTTTGCCAGTATAGTAAGACAACCTAATTTTCCATAGACTTTGTACATGCCCTTTCAGAGGTCCCGGTGTTACGGTCACGGTGTTACGGTACAATTTTTTATATGCTAGTTCATAATTATCTTCATGATAGATTTTTTTTTCCAATTAACACCTAATTATTATTATTGAGTCTCTACTAAACCAAATAAATATAGCCAAGTTTCAAAATGCTCATTAACTTCACAGAGTTTTGCCAGTATGTAAAGTGTTAAAAAAAGCATGTCCTTTTTGCGTCCCGGTGTTACAGTAGTAATTAATGATGCGTAACTCATTAATAAATGAAAATTTTGTATTATTTTTTTTTTTCAAAGTTGCTTGTGATAACAGTCAAAGATATACAATAAAAGATTGTTCTCATTCTTTACACTTAGTTTGTTATTTACATTTGGAAAGTGAAAATGTGTTCTGAAGTGTCCCGGTGTTATCGTGGAATTGCCCAGATGACACTACATACATGGGAATGATATTTGAACAATACTGAATCAATCGTGTGTAGCTCAGACTTTGGCTGCTTAAATGTTTGGTTAAGCTTAAGGTAAACAATTGCCAACATGAACCAGGTCTAGTATTCAATTCAATACTTAGATTAAGTTAGAAATTTACTTTACATTTTCTAGGCTAATAACTCATATTGAAATCATCGTTTAGACTTTTACTTTTTTTAAAACATAATGTAAATGTAACATTTGAAGGCAGTATGATTGCAACAATTCTGTAAGATTTTCAGTTGATGTATTGATCAATTAATCAAATCTCAAATTTAGCTAAGTAACTTTATACTTTAAAAGCAAAATGTTGACTAAGTATGGAATTGAATACCGGCCCTAGTTCCCCATATAATGTACAATTTGTACAATACAAATTCTAAGTCTTCAAAGTATTTGTTTGATACGTACTGAAAAGAAATGCATTTATTTGCATTGTCCCATCCCAAGGGAAAAAAGTTTTGAAAGGTTACTGGTAGCTAATAAAATGAAATATCATACATGTTTTGCACTGTTTCATCTCAAAGTCAAAAGTCTTCAAAGTTAATGGTTTGATGCTCAAATTAAATGAAACATATTTATTTGCAATTCCCTAGGCAAAAGTCTATGATTTCTTTTGCACAGTATTTGTGCAACTGTTCGCATGTTGTGTATCTACTACAATGCTACATGATACCATGTAAACATACAATGTTTAATTATTCTAAAATGCTGCACTTTGCACTGTGCGATCAAATTTTGTATCTGCCCAATAAATCATAAAATCAGCTTCAATCTAGGTATGCAATTTTTTACTTTAGATATGCTGTTCTTTTCTCTCTGTTTGTAGTTCAAATTGTGTCCCATAGATTTTTACCACTGTGAGCAGTAAATGGTCCTATCAGGACCTTTGACAATACATTGTAGATGTGGTCATGGGCACGTCTGCGAAGAGAATGCCGGTTACGACCACCCTAGGGTCACTCTCATAGGCAGGCTGCAGTAAACAAATTTGTGAGACTGGCAAAAATCATAAAATCATTTCTAGCTAAAATCTCACCAATTAATCAAACTTAACATAACAGGGGGTTAGAATTGAATATAATTTAAAACTTACATGAGCTTTCCAATGTCAGAAGCACTTTAAATTCCAGTTTTTAAAATATTTGATCTATGACTTGAAGCTCCAATCTGAGCCTGAGCTTTCTGACTGTGCATCCCTCAACCACAGGTTTTAGAACAGTTGTTTACATGTTTAGGCTTGTCTGCCAGCCAGTATTATCAAAAGGCTGAAGGGATTATTTCAGAGATTAGTGTCTGAATGACCTAACTGACAATGGGTTCTGCAAAGTACTCTGACTTGTACTATTTACAGGGGTGCAGCATTTCAATAGGTGTCTGGACAAGACAATAGTCAATACATGTGGCTTTTGTATCGCATTCCAAAGTATATAACAATGAATATAGGTCAATTTGTGACTCTAAGGAATTCTTTACAACCAGCTTTGAACAGATTAACACAATGATTCAATGAAGGCATGCTATAATTGTTTGTTGAACAAAGGCCAAAGCAATTATGCAATTTATACAGACATACCATACCTGTACTGTCATGTGTAAAATACTTTGTATGTTACACATGACCCCACACACTTCGTGGTGCCTTTGTTCTGTACCGCTAGCGTCCGGTCTTAACCATTAACAACTCATTGTCAACTGGGTCAAAGTGAATTCGCTCACACCCCTCGAACAATCAATTGCCCCGCCGATCGAAAACATAATGCACTACGTCAATGTGATTCTGTATGCTAAGCACAAACGGTATAAGTGGTGGTGCTGGTGAGACATACACAGCATCAAATTGATCAATAGTGTGAAAAACATCTAGTTTTAAGGCTAGGTAGACAGGGGAATCCCCACCAGCGGGACCACATGTAGCTAGTGCAATACCAATGTACGACAGTGTTTTGAATTTTTTGCCCGACACGGTCCGAAATTTAAATCACCGATTACGGGTATTTTTTCAATTTGTCACGCTTTCTTTTTCAGTCCTAAGTTACCTTAACTATATTGATTTAGGATTGTCTTATATTATGAGAAGAAAAAAGAAGATTTCATACCTTTTTTTGAAATTCCTTGTCCCGAAAGCTCGTCTCTCGCACACATTCGTAATCCAGTTCACATGGCACTGCTCTATATCGTGTGACCTTCATAGAACGCACAGAAACACCTTCCTCGTCTTGAGGGGGTACTCTTATAATGTGATATATTTCAAGTGGGTGAGGACAAACAGTCAAAGAGAACCCTGGCTGGTTTTTCGGACTAGTTAATATATGCACGTGACATCGGGTGACCCGTTGTCCATATCAACACTAAATAATGGCATGAATGCCAAAGGACGCGATTTTATGATGATTCTTGCCGGGATAGTCTCCTTTCCGTGATTTTGTAATAAAATTTCTTTGGCTTTCATTTGAACATGTATAGTATGGGCATACTGTGGTATAAAGATACTATAGGGGTGTCTCTTTTTAATGTTCATCATGTTTGGTTGCAGGGGCTGCAGAACCGGTGGGGGGGGGGGGGGGGGGGGGAGGCTGGAAGTAAAATGTGGTCACTTTCAAAAGATCCTTGAACTGAGGGCCGGGTTGGGGGCTCTTCATAAAAAACATATTTGGGGTGAATTTACAAGTATTTGTTATTATTTTTAGCATTATTTATTGTATTAATTTGTAATTTTGTCATCTATTTATATTATGTACTATTTATTTTGTATTGTTTATCGATCTATTTAGTTGATTTGTTTATTTTTGTTTTTTTAGTTATAAATGTATTCATTTATATATTTAATTTCCTTCTATTATTCATTTGTTAAGTTTTGTGTATTTATTTTTGTCATTTGCTTTATTTCATCTATAGGCTATATTTTTTTTGTAATTTATATATTTATTTCGTTCATTTATTTTTATTAATTTATCTATTTC
>JBAMJV010005482.1:0-50031 GCA_037951105.1 Echinarachnius parma
CTTGAGATCCAGTTGACAAATTACCATCAAACTTGGTACTAATTTGTATCTTTTAGAGCCAATAAACTAATTAGATATTAGGGTCATGAGGTCAAAGGCCAAGGTCATGGCTTATTATATATGCAAAAATAGCGCGTTATTGGTATTATCTCGAGATCTGATTGAGGGATCACCATTACAATTGAATTTACAGAATTAATTCAGCGCATGTTAATTTGGGCTTGATATAAGAATCGCGTGATAGCGGAGGCATCATTTTCGACTGCGCGCAGTCAAAGATCCATCTAGTTGTTTTTGTTGTTGGAATAAAAAAAAATTAAAATTGGGTCAGGTAACCCCCCATCCTTTTTCAAATTTTGTGATTGCTTTAAAACATGACCTGTCTCACCTGCTAGATCGGTTTATTTTCTGAAAGGTTTTACTATAGGATTTTTCGGTCAATTTTGTTAAATGGCCCAACAAAAAATGTTTGTATGCATTCAATTTTGCTGATTCTATCGTTTCTTAGCGTTTGAATTCGTAAAATGGGCATTCAAATATATGTTGTTTGCATTCTATTCAAAAACTTTTTTTTCTTCAAAAAATGGTCATTCAATTTAAAACGTTTGCTTTGGTCGGCGAATATGAATGCTAATAGCGTGCTTGCTGACGATTTGTTAAATTGAATGCAATACAGTTTTAAAATACAAAACAAGTTTAAGCCCTCAGCTCAATTTTACAAATTTTAATGAACTGATTGTCAATTCAAATGAAAACTTAACGAAATATGCGTAGAAAACGTATAGTAAGATTACTGTAAGTTGGTTAAAAATAAAATAAATTTCTCTTCTCTCTCTCAGGCAAAAGTTGATGGACAAGTTCAACAACGACGACTCGGTCTTCATCTTCATGCTGTCAACGAGGGCGGGCGGCGTCGGCATCAACCTCACCGCGGCCAACACGGTCATCCTTCACGACATCGACTTCAACCCCTACAACGACAAGCAGGCGGAGGACCGATGCCATCGAGTTGGACAAACAAGGTAAGAGACAAAGAATTATTTCAACTTTTTGATCATGATACAATTATTTACATTTGAAATTGTTGCCTTTGTGGTCAGTGTTGTGACACGGCTTGACCTTTGTAACAGCCTTTTCTAATAAATGATTATATCGTCATAGACATTCGGTGGATTGTGTAACCAAAGGTAGGATATTTCTTTTGAGGTTTTGCTTACAAGGTATTGGCTAGACCTAGGAAACTCGATATATTATTCTGCCTGTAAGCAGCCTGCAACTTTTCTTTTTTTCCTGTATTGCAATGTTTCATGCTTGGTAAATAGGAATCATCAGTTTGTAGTACTGTAGATGATAATATTCTATTATTCATTCCCTTTTGTGGACAGAAATGTCACAGTAATTGGTTAGGTCAGCAAACATACCTTAGAAGAAGCAATGCTGTAAGTAAGTAATTGTCAAAATGTAATGAGTTGATATTTTGTCTTTCCTTTTATACGTTCAGAAATGTAACAGTGATTCGCCTAGTGAGCAAACACTATTAAAGGATCTAAAGAATACAACGTACTTTGCCACTTATTCCATAGTTTATGACTTGAAACATAGGTCTGCTGAAAAAAAATCCATGAAAATAAACACAGTAGTGATTTAAGACTACTTTTCTGATGCCAAATCTCATTTAGCAGCCAATTTACGCCCCACCCACATTTATGGTCCAGAATCGGCAGCGTGATTGACATGTGATTGACAATTCATTGGCTTACGTCATTACGCGTCATCTACAGAATTTAGTTCATTAGTCCGTACTTTAGATGACGTCACATTGTGGCGATTTAAAAGGGGCATTCCCAGGACAATTAGATATTTACTAATTACCCCAAAATTGATTGATTTCATGAGAAATGACTGCCAAATTATTTTTCTTCAGGAAAAATTACATATAGAGAGCCGAATTGTGAAAATTAGGCCATCTAGACGCTATAGGTCCTTTAAAGAAGCCATGTTGTCATGTACAAAGTATCAACTCGACCTAGAAACAATATTTAGCATTTCTTGTAATGTAATATTTCCTTTTTCTTTAATACAGAACTGTAACAGTAATTCGTCTAGTGAGCAAAAACACTATAGAAGAAGCCATGCTGTCCTGTGCGAGGTACAAACTCAAGCTAGAGCAGCAGATGACCAGCAGTGGAGTTACAGGTGAGATAATAGCAATACAGTCAAACCTGCCTATAAAGACCACCAAAAGGAGACGGAAAAGGTGGGCTTTATCAGCAGGTGGTCTCTATAGACAGGTTCATTTACATGTTCACCGATCTCAATGGAGTCAAGAATAGTTTTCTTTATACAGGGTGGCCCAGAAATAACGGAACGGGGTGCTTGCTATAATGAAGACACATGATGCCCGTCATAGCATCTAGTAACGTTCAATGCGTGCCCCATTGTTAGTACCCCTTCTTCTCTATACACAGCTGAACGCACACTCACAATGGCGCACGGTTGATCGTTACTCGATGCAGTATGGCGGGCATCATGAGTCTTTAGTTTGGCAGTACCCCGTTCCGTTATTTCTGGGCCACCCTGTATACAGGTGGTCGCTAGAGCAGGTTTGACTGTAACACACTGTCGAGAGTGCATTACTGTAAATGCAATGTACTTGAGATTTTGTCAGATGTGCGCAATGCCTAAGGCGTAGGCTGAGTGCTTAGCGTGCACACCATTTGACGTAACTGAGTATGCGGTGCATTTACATTGACGCACAAAATACACTCTGTATTCTTTGTTTTATTAAACAACTTAACTATGGAAAATTGATGATCACTGGATTAATGAATACAGTCTTGCCACAATAGTTGGTCTAGCCCAGCTGTAAACTACACTTTAGAAAGGGCATTTGGATTTCATAAAGTAAATGTAGTATTAATATAGGGTCATGTTTAAACCCTCATTCATTTGTATATTTCCTTACCCAGGTGAAGATGGCGAAAAAAAAGAACACAAGGATATAGAGAGTCTACTGAAGGACGCCCTTGATATATGACACCTGTCATGTGATCGATACCATCATGCTCTACAACGAGGAAGTGATGTCATCATTCCCATCATGCCCTACGTATCAACTGCGATGTCATCGTTGACCGTACTCTCTGCAATTATCGCTAGCTCATGAGACGAGAGACGTTAATCGTGCAGTGTACACCAAGTCAAATCTTTGGAAGAGTGAAGGTTGTAGAAAGTACACTTTCCTTGCTCAATGAAGGAATTTTAGTGGTTGTACCATTGGATTTGGAATGGACTAACATGAATGATGGGTCTGATGCGTTAATCTAACCCATATGACGCGATTCCAAGCATTCTCTGTGAATTGACTGCGATTTCATCGGTGGCGTCATTCTTTGCGATCTTCGTTAGCCCGCGAGGCAAAGAAATTTGAAGTAGGAACATTATTATTACGCAGTGTGCACAAAGTCAAATCTTTCAAGAGTGCTAGCCCTGAAAAGGACCCACTCATTGGTCAGTGAAGATTGTATTTATTTGATATCACAATGCAGATATTCCTGCATGCTTCACTTTAATCCATGATGCCTCTGAGTCGGAGGCTTGGGGGTGTTTCACAAAGTTGAATTTAAATTCCAAGTTAGACCCTGAATAATGGTAGGCC
Organism: Echinarachnius parma; assembly: GCA_037951105.1. Taxonomy (NCBI): domain Eukaryota; kingdom Metazoa; phylum Echinodermata; class Echinoidea; order Clypeasteroida; family Echinarachniidae; genus Echinarachnius; species Echinarachnius parma. The sequence continues at coordinate 3,659 of JBAMJV010005482.1, forward strand.
ATTTGTAGCCTTGGCATAACAAAACAAATTTTTAAAAATTATTCAAGTATTTTTTAGACTTAAGAAATTTGACATCGAGAACATGAAAGCTCCTTGAGAATAGGAAATATTGACGATTTTTACATTTTAACCAAGTGTATCTTAATACTCGTTTATCAAGTTTACATATGATGACACACGCAGTACCCCGGGGTACCGTTGTACCCTGGTATCCTGCGTTGTGTAGCGCCATCTTGTGTCCACCTGTAGTACAACCGTACTGCAGCTATTGTGTTGTGCATGCAGTGCAGCGCGCGCTTGTATGCACGCTATACCCCGGTACAGCCCTAACAAATAAATAAATAATTAAACAAAATGGCGGATTTTCGTTTGGTACCCCAGGGTACCCTTTATGTCATCTATATTAACTAACAGCTTCCCATTATTTTAGGTCTAACCTAGAGTTCAAGTTCAACTTAAAATCTTAGTGAAACATCCCTTTGAGTACGGCTTGATATAAATGTTCAGTGTGTGAAGAAAAAAATATATTAAAATGTGTTCATGTAGGGTTACAGTAATTACTAAAACTTTAACTAAAGCATTATACCAACTTCAACAGTATTCAATCGAAATGGGACAGTGAAAAAAGAGTAAACTGAATTTGAGTCTTAGCTTCTTATAATGAAATCTTGAAACCAGCAACATTACCATGGTATAAGAATGTTTTGTTTTATCCAAAGCTCTTTATAATGAGATTCCACTGTATTGCTTTTTGCAGGGCTCAACACTAGCATTTGCCCTGTTGCCCAGGGCAAGTAAAAATTGATGTCAGGCAAGTAAAATTTCATAAATGTCCTAGTTGGGTTGCCCACGAGAGAATAATGTAATTCCTTGCATGTAAATCTCATCTAGAAGTAAGCTGGTAAGAAAGTAAATTTTCTGTTTAATAGGGCAAGTATAATTTGAAAAGTTATGACTTCACTTGCCCAAATGGGCTAGTAGATAAAAAAAAAAAGTTAATGTGGAGGTTTGCCTATTGTCGAATAGTCACATCAGGGCATTTATCCCAGTGTCATGCCACTCCAAGTGTCCATCTCATCTTCCAGTATGTAGTTTACTTTATGTAACTTTAGTGGAACTTGCTTATAATGAGGTCCTTGGGACCATGAAACTGACCTTGTTAAATCATGGTAAAGACTGCAAGGAGCTCGGACCAGCAAAATTAAATTGTTATAAGAGTGTTTTGTAATATCTGAGCTCTTTATAACAAGATTCCACTGTAAAATGATTTTTGTTTTTTCCAAAAAAAAATTAGCTCTAGGTTACTATTGGTTTATAATTTGCACCATGGTTGATTTACTAGTTGTTTCTGTTCGTCCAAATCTTTTAGATATCCAAAGAGAAATCAGTATGCAATCAAATTGATTATCATCAAATGTGAATTATTTCTATTCCAAATACTGAATTTCAGAGCATGGTTGAAGAATGACGATAGATTCTGTCAGTTTTTGAAAATATATAACACTGGCCCATTGGAATGATATTATTTGGAACAATATATTATTTGGAACAATATGATATTATTTGGAACAATATATTATTTGGAACAATATCAAGGGAACAGTCAAATTCCTAGTTTATTTGTGATGCGGTTCTTAAAATTTGTATTTGTTAAGACAAACTTGTAAAGTTTGAATCTGACATTGGATACTATTATATTAGAACAGGGCATAGTTTCTCAAATGTGTGCGGCCATGATGCAGTAATTTTATTTTTTTTCTAAATCATGATGCTGATGCTAAACCCAATGATCAAGTTAAATTGGCTAAGATTGTGGCAATTGGTGTTATGTTGGAACGTCATCGAGTTAAATATTTGATGTGTTTGTATGTTTTCTTTCCTTTTTTCATTGTCTTTTTGTTGGGGGTGGTTCCAATGTGTTTCAAACAACACGCCTGTACTTGATTATGTTTTGTATTATTTTCAAAACTGCATGATTGTGTGATGCGAAATTTATATTATTTTGTAACAAAAGGGAATATGTTATAGCCTTCTCTATGTTTCTCAGAACAATAGTATACAACTAACGAATGGGCTTCTTGTAATAGATTGCCTATCAAAATCAAGCACATTAGTTAGTTGTTTTATATCACTCATCAATATCACGGATTGCGTTCATCTTATAGCAAAATAAGTGAAAATCTCTTCAATATTTCATAAAATCGCTCGTAAATTTTGACATAAAAATCAATCCACATTGATGAAGCCAGTATGAGCCTCCAGAACCATGGCGCATCTAATACGCTTAAAGGACCTAAAGAATACAACGTACTTTGGCACTTATTCCATAGTTGATGACTTGTAAAATAGGTCTGCCGAAAAAAAATCCATGAAAATAAACACAATATTGATTTAAGACTAATTTTCTGATGCCAAATCTCATTTAGCGGCCAGTTTACGCCCCACCCACATGTAGAGTCCAGAATCGGCAACGTGATTGACATCTTATTGACAATTCATTGACTTACGTCACGACGCGTCATCTACAGAATTTAGTTCATTAGTTCGTACTTTAGATGACGTCACATTTTGGCGATCTAAAAGGGGCGTTCCCAGGACAATTAGATATTTACTAATTACCCCAAAATTGATTGATTTCATGAGAAATGACTGCCAAATTCTTTTTCTTCAGGAAAAATTACGTATAGAGAGCCGAATTGTGAAAATTAGGCCATCTAGACGCTATAGGTCCTTTAATGTCATTGTTTATTTTGCGCATACAATAACAAAGACGCAAAACTGAGTGTGTACCAACGCGATGAATGCGTTTTAGCGCGCCCACGGATGTGCTTATTGGCTGTCTTGGCGTTCTTCTTCCTTTGACCTAGATAAGTGTTAGTTTTTACTAACAAGGGCAATCACGTGACTAGAACGTGTGCGCCATAGAGTACTGCACAAATTTGTTTGCGTGTGTATTTTGCTAAAACGCATGATCTATGGGACGAGCGCGTAACGCACTTTTAGTGTTAGTTTTTACTAACAAGCCCGGTCACATGATTGTGTGTGTTGTCCAAAACTATCGTTTGTCAAATTCAAAGGTAAAACCATCTTATGAGGGATATAAAAGAGATTATAAGCAAGATTGAAGTTTCTGGATATTTGGGCCTTCAAAGTTTTGATGGAATTATCCACTCACTAATGCATTCCAGTGTTGAAAATTCTACCTCATGACCTTCAACTGACGCAGTATTTCTGAATCCTGACATCTGGGAGTTTTATTCAAACAAAGACATGTTTCGTTAATAATATCGCTAATGATATTCGTTTGTCTCGTAATGTAAGGTCAACAAGGAATCTAAAAGGATCACGACGTTTCGTGCGCCGCTGCAACACTTCGTCAGGTGATACAAAAATGCTGTAAGCAAGGGAATATATACCCTCTGGTAGGCGCAACACGCTGTCCCGCTTGAGCGAGTAAGCGCCTGATTGGCCAGTAAAGGCCACGTCCTATTGGCCGCCGCACACGGGTGTTCCGCCAATCAGGGGGCCGCTGGGTCGGGGAGTGTCATGGCGGCGTATCGTACGCATCCAAAATTCGGGGATATCGATCCCGTTGTCTCTGTTGAAATTGTTGGGATTGATGCGGATATTGATAGCTTCCTTTACCCTACGTGTATACCAGTGCCGTTCTAGGGAAAGGCACTTAACCCGTCCCAGTCAGGCTGACGCTGGTTCTCCTAGGCATGTTCGGCTACGGCTGAGTTGTCAGTTCGGCGGAACCTGACATCCCTTTTATCCTCAGTGATTCTTTCTGATATCGGTCGGGATGTTTCACCGATGTAGGATTTATAAGACATGTTGCTATTAATCTTATAGCAGACTAGAAAGGTATAGAGGCTGAATATTTTTTTGTGAAATCCATGTATTTTTTTATGAAAAAAGAAAAATGTTTTCTCCCACAATAAGACTAAAAGTTTGTGATGCCATGAAACTTGCTGTAACAGGGCTTGTGTGTGCGTCCCAAAATTTGGACATGTTAATAAAAGGGATCTAGTAACACATTGTCCAAATACACAAAACTTACTTAGAACTCTACCGGTTCTCTCATATTACCAGTAGAAGCATCGAACAGGTTTCGTTTTTTTCAAATTTCTCTTTCGTTAAAAAGATATGTATGATTGAAGCGTTCAGATTGTACACTGGACAGTTATAACTTTAGTACTGTACAAAGTCAGTTCAATGAGTTAGCGAATATCACTTTGCATTTTTGCTCATTACTTGGCCATATAAAATCCACTTAACATGACATTTTCAAACATTACTCAGTGGACATATATCATATCACAACAATACGCATTGTATCAACCACTCAACACTTTTTGCACATGACAGTAAAGTTACTAGATCCCTTTAAGTGCTTGGGACGAGACCTTTCACATGATACAATTCTTTTGATGCATTCATTGCTAGAAATCGGAAGATCATGTATCATGCCGTGAAACAACAAAAGTCTACTCATGGGAGACAGACTACCTGCCTTCATAGGGTCAATACGTGTTGGTTGGCCTTTGAGTGCATGGACATGTTTTGTTTTGTTTTTTCATTGGTTTTGTTTGTATATTTTATTTAATCACGGTATATACAATTGGAAAAAATGCCCGCTTTCAGCTACAAGCTTTTTTTTCAGCAGGGCCGTGAACAAGATAACACAAGATATCACTTACAGTAATGTAGCTGTCATTCAGTTTTAGGGAATAATGTGAGAGACAGAATTAAAAAATACAAATTTATTTTTATTCATGATTGTAATTAATGTTATTAAATGATAATCGGATCTGCTTTGAGTATGTGACCAAAGTATCAATGTGTTGTAATGTGCTGCACATGAACATTTTTTTTATTTTTTTTGAGAAGTTGAATAAAGTGAAGTCTTTAAGAAGTACAAATGAAGTACTGGTTGGCTTATTTTCTTCATGTTGTTATTTTGTCAATCATACTATTACTATTTTATTTTTGCCAAAACAAAGTGTACATGAAATATATTATGAAAGGAGTATTATAAATAGAATTACATGCATTTAAATAACATATTATGTGTACAAACAATTTGTATTTACAATAACCTTCAGTATGCTATTTAAAAATAATGTTTCATAATGTAGAGTACCGAAGCTGTGACATAACAATATTTTTAGAATTTCTCAATTTGAACTTCATTTTCTGAAAGAGCATACAAAATAACATTGATTTCTTATTGGAAAAAATTCATTTGGATGGGCATATCTCAGCCAATGCTTAACATATTCGATTGATTTTCAGCATTTAGACATTATTTTTGTATGCGCTTTCGGAAAATAAAGTTCAAATGTGGAAATTCTAAAAACAGATTTGTGTAGACGTCACACTTTACTACTCTATGCCATTGTAGACATGTAATGCCAAATGAGCTCATCACATATGGCACACACACACACACACACACACACACACACACACACACACACAGAGTGGCGTAGCTAGCATTAATGGGCGTATCATCCAGAGGTTCTTGCCCCCACAAGGGGGGGGGGGGGGGGGAGCTTGACATGGGGGTAGCTAGATGGGGTGGGAGGCAGTTGCCCCTTATAATTGCTATAACCTCTCGCTACACCATTGCATATTACATACACACCAATCTGTGTAGCAATTGGGGTGGGGGGCCTGGGGTGGGGGGGGGGGGGGTGGTAGGGAAGATATACAAATTTCAAGCCTCGCTTATATGAAAATAGCACTCTAAAATCTGCAAATTTCCAGGGACTATTTCTGGCTTTTCAGAAGCTAATTCACCCTAAGCCCTGTATATATTGGACTGTGTGGGGAGCATTTATATGTAATAATAATTGTTTTACTTTACTACTTACTGTATGTGAGACAAATCTGTACCTTTGAGAAAATTAAGAAATACTGTATATAGGACATGGGGGGGGGGGGGGGGGGCACGTATCCCTTTCAACTAACAAAAACACATAATAGGTATAAAATAAAGATATACCGTACTATTTTTGTTTTTAAATCATTGAGTATACAGTGTAGCCAACAATTATTTGGACACCCTGAAAAATAGAAAACTAACTATTTTGATAATTTTTCAAAAATGGTCTTATATTTTATCTTGATTTCAACAAAGCAGCATCTAATAAACACATACAATAAATTTTAGGCAGCTTTTTACCAAACATTTTCTTCAAAATTTCTTCTTGCATCATTTAAATTAAAGTGATTTTTTCAAGGTGTCCAAATAATTCTTGGCTACACCCCACGCCCCATACCCTCATTCGTCTATACACTACCGTACACATGTAGGCTACCATGCATAGACCCAGCCCATTATTTGGGGATAATAAATTGCCCTTGCTCTGCTCATGATAATCTTCCAATGTCTTTCCATGCATTCCAATGGTTACTATTGGCGTCAATCCTTACGTAATACCTATCGGGGGGGGGGGGGGGGATGAATGAATAGATCACCCCCCCCCCCCCCCCCCCCCCCCTCCTGATGAATATAGATATCAATTACAGATAGACGCCCATGGATTGATGCACACCTTACGTTTTTAATTATTTTTTCACAAATGTTACCTTATTGTTTTTGCCAACTTGGGGGCATGTGCAACACCCCCCCCCCCCCCCCCCCCCCCATTTAGCTAGGCCATGTACATACTATGTATATCTTGGCTGACTAATTCTCCTTTGTGTCTTTGTTTTGAACTATTTATATTTGTTCTGTTTTATGGTCCCTTCACTTCCTTCGTTAGTTTTCTTGTCCCAAAATTAAAACTGTCCATAATCTGAATTTGGTATAAAATTAAAAATAACAACAACATCAACAACAACAATGGTGGTTTCGTTATTGCGGGACTTACGATTTGTCGATATTTCGGCAGTAAGCGACGTCAGACAAGTTTGCATGGGTAAGAAACAGCCAATATTATTCATTGTTTATTTCTAGTTCATCTTAAAATGTAGTAGATCATTCTTACATTTCCTGATCGACATATTTACCACACTAATGAGGGCATTTTTTTTTTGACAAATTGCTCTCTCGGTCCCACAAATTCAATATTGCGTTATTGTGTAGTGAATGTGAATTTGAGCTGCATTTCATTTTCAATCGCAATGAAGAATATTGGCGGTCCTATTTTTCTTTGTTCTAGGGTCTAGTTATGGCTCGACATTAGCGGTGGCCCAGTGGGCCGGGGCCACCAGAAGTGGACGTCTGGCCACCAAAAAACAAAAAAGGATATATTTTGGTGGCACGATCAGTCCACCAACATGACCAAAATTTCGGCAGCGGTGCCGGTGCGTGCTGAGCTGGGCGGCTCGGCTCGCTAGAGGCGCGGCGCCCGACACACATAGGTACATTCCAATAGCGTGCGGAGATCAACCTCTTCCGCCCGCTGCACTATCCAACGGCTGATTTCTCCCTCAATTTACCAGCAAATGCAAACAAACTTTCGTTTATGTGATCCACAATTCAATAACTGTGATCAGCGCCGTCCGTAGGACGGCGCTGTGAAGACGAAACGTTACAAAATTTGTAGGAAATTTGCCGATACCATTTTCGTCACTTCTGTAATCTTGCCAGTTTTATAGTAAATTTCAGGATAAATCAAACGAATGGAGCATCAGACGTTTTACCAGTTGGAGCATTGATGTCCGTGCATAACATAATTCGTAAGTATGAACCGAGATATGTTATTTAAAGTATGATATTTTATGGTTTTGTACAAGTGTGTTTGCCGTTAAAGCCTATAAAGTGTTTCCATCACGGTATGCACAGCTCAGAATGCCAGGCGCCGTTCGTTATTCCTACGGACGGCGCCTGGTTAGGTTAATACTTTGATAATAATTACCGACTTTGTTGTTTTGAAGACTGCAAAATGTAGAAATAAAATGATTATTTCCCGTCCGTTTTTCTTACCGATGCGTCCTAAAACACAGCGTTCAACCGTTGAACGCAACAGTGTACGAATGGCCGGTATTGTTATCTCCAGCGCATTAGCATATATTTTGTGTAAATGGTTCACCTGAGTGAACCATTTACTTTGTAGATGTGGCGCCCGATAACTCCGCTGAGCTGAGCTGAGCTAGCTGGGTACGATACGTACGTAGTGTATATAGCGCAGCTACGTCCATGGCCATGCACGGCAATGCGGACTTTATATTCTGCACAATGCGATCGCATCGTCGCTACCTGCTGTCTATTATTTTCCAGCTGATAGGGTATGATTGAGGGACCTACACATCGGCATCCCAGGATAGTTTCAGACGTAAAAATCATACAAATTTCATAAAACTTTACTCACACATTGACTGAGAAAATAGTGCAGATTCCGATGCGATGATCAGATTTGCGATTTATAATTTATATTTTGAAATATCGTCTTCGAACGCGCGCGTTGTATTTTGGCTTCACGAGTTCGCAGTGTTTTTTTAAACCGGCACCCTCAACTCTCATTGACAACGCACGCAACTCAAAATTTCTTGTGCGATGTTGGTTCCATTTCACAAATTTCACAAAAAGACACATAGCGGACGATAAACGCATTATTTCTCGAAATTTCGACCAGTGCAGTTTCTAAGGGTAGGGCGCATTATCACATGCACGATTTTTTACAACACACGCAAAAACATTTTACGCGGGTGCCGATATTAAAAAACAGTGCCGACGATGTGTAGTACCCCTACCATACTTATAAAGTTATAATGCTGCAACAGGTGCGCAGCAAAACGCCTCAGGCTCAGGACGCTTATTTTCTTCGGGAAATGATGGAAAATGTTGCTGAACGTCCATCCTCCGTCAATGCAGACTGTCAAAATCAACTTTCAAATCAATAAGACATTTTTCCTAGATAGATGTAATTTGCATGTCCGGTAATACGACACGTTTGGTAATACAACACTGTCAATAACATGTTCGGGCCACCAAAAATTTGAAAATACAAGATTCTGGTGGCCAAAGGGCCACCAGAAAAAAAAATTTACGTGGAGCATTGAGTCTGTTACTCAACAAATTTTGTTTAAATCTGAGTAGCATGTGAGTTGCTCTATATTTTGAAGTGTATCAAATCAAAATTCAAATCATACAATTACATTTACAAATACTTACAATAAATTCAAAAAGTGAAATTAGTTAAAAATTTAATGAGAATATGAATGTGATTGTGAGTCATTCTGTAAACTTTGGTAGAGAATATAGGCTCAGTAGAGAATGCCGAATGTGATGACTGATGTGACTTGAATTGCAATCGCAATGAATGTAGCAGGTCTGCTATGAATATTTTCTTTGTTCTAAGTATAATTCAGTAATTCAGCACATAAGTTATCTTGTAAAAAATTTTCAAATCAAATCCTTTGAATATGAATCACGAATCTGACAAGTGACAACATTCATTGATCCAAACCTCAATAATTCATGAAATGAAAAACAAAGTTGCTGGCACATCTACTAAAGTAAATGGTCCAATCAGTTGGACCATTTACACGCAATTACGCTAATTATACGCTGGAGATAAGCTAGTGCTGTAACTGACCTTGATGATCGGATCGTTTGATCGGATCGGCAAAATTTTATCGATCTTCGAAATCGGATCGATGATCGGGATCGGATGATCGGCTAAAAAAAAAAAAAAAAAAAAGACAATCTTTTTTTTTTTCTTTGGAAAATGATCCCCAAAAAACACATTTTGGGAATATAAATGAATACCAAAGCAACATATATCCATATTAATAAGCCCAAGGTAATCTTGTACGGGTATGCTTTCATTTCAAACTGATTACCTCTCCTTTTACAAAATTATTCGCGCCGATTTTGAGCTTAGTCCCATGTGATTAATTTGGCGTAACCTTTCAGAAACACATGGGACTAAGCTCAAAATCGGCGCGAATAATTTTGTAAAAGGAGAGGTAATCAGTTTTTAAATGAAAGCATACCCATACAAGATTACCTTGAGCTTATTCATATGGATATATGTTGCTTTGGTATTCATTTATATTCCCAAAATATGTTTTTTGGGATCATTTTCCAAAGAAAAAAAAACGGATTTTTTTTTTTTTTTTTTTGCCGATCCGATCTTCCGATTTTTTCTGCATGATCGGAAATCGGCAAAAACGGTCCGATCATGTATGATCGGATCGTGATCGGCATGCCGATCCGATGATCGGTTACAGCACTAAGATAAGCATACCGCCCATTCGTACACTGTACCGTTCAACAGTTGAACGCTGTGACTGTTTTAAGACGCATTGATAAGGAAAACGGACGGGAAATAATCTTTTTCTACATTTTGCGGTCTTCAAAACCACCTAGTCTGTAATTATTATTAAAGTATATTGTGGATCACATAAACAAATTTTGTTTTGCATTTGCTGGTAAATGGAGGGAGGAATCGGCCGACAAAAAATGTTTTTGTGTTGGATAGTGCAGTAGGCAGAAGAGGTTGATCTCTGCAAAACGCTCGTACTGTAATGTAGCTTTGTGTGGTTCCTGGGACTACAGATTTTTAAAATTTGTTTTGTGATAAAGGCCTCATTCTTAAATTAATGTTATGTACTGATTATTGTTCTTGTCAGAATCAATGTGATTTTTACACTTATCTTACCGTATTTGCCGGTGTATAAACTGCATCCGTGTTTCACCTGCACCTAGCTAAAGAAAATGTTAGGAAGACACATTTTCATGTATTTTTGGACATTATCATTGAACATATCATTCCTAACGCTATAGTTCAAAGCTATGTATTGCCTATGTATTGCCAAAAAACATGACAAAAATTGTACTGGAATTAATTTTTTTACCCTAAATATTTACACGACTTGAAAAATGGGATCATTATCTCCATAATCCAGGGTCGATTTAGTTGGGATGGGCAACAAATTCGGAAATATCATCACTTTTTTAGCGACAGCTGTGTGATAGTCAGGAGTCCGAAATGGCTGATATACACCGTGTCCCAGAAAAAACGAAACCGGGTTTCATGGCAGAAATTTTCTGTCATGAATAATTTAATTCATGATATATATATGCCTGGAAAGCTCTGTGTCTCTTCTTTCATTTGATGTGCAACTTATGGCACATACTTCAAACATGACTGAATTAGAACAATGGAAAGTGGTGTTACCAATATTCAATTTGCACGCATAAATTTGAAGTTTGGGTGAGTTTTAAGAGTTGTAAACGTACTTATTTTTAAAAGGGACAAACACCACATAAAAGTTCATATTTTTATCTTTTACATGACACCTCATGCTAAAAAAAAGATTTATGCCAGAGAACGAGTACAATGAAAACATGCCTGATTTCTGCCCGAATGAGTGAAAGTTGAGTAAGAAGTCGCTCAGCTTTCCTGACTAGCAGCTGACAATGGACTTTGATGCATGAGTGAATTTACACAAACATGGGGATCAGGAAACAGGCTAGATCAGGAAAGTTACTCATTTGGGCTGGAATCATGCATGTTTTCATTGTATTCGTTCTCTGGCATATATATATAATTTATTTTTTAATCATGAGGTGTCATATAAAAGATAAAATTATGAATTTTCATGCGGTGTCTGTCCTTTTTCAAAATAAGTATGTTTACTACTCTTAAAACTCTCCCCAAAACCTCACCCAAACTTGCAATTTCTGCGCGCAAATTGAATTTTGGTAACACCACTTTCTATCGTTCTAATTCAGTCATGCGTGAATTATGTGCCATAAGTTGTATATCAAAAAAAGTCAATGGGTTAATGAAAATGAAAACAAAATAATGAGAAAAACATTAACAATAGTATCATAAAGTTATGTCTGGATTCCTCTTACCTTATCATGACTTCATTTAGATGTATGTGTCTGTTTAAAATGATTGTGATTTATTTTTGTTCTTTTTATACACAGTGGGCTCGATGGGTGAAATTTTGTCATTTGAATTTCAAGCTCCCATAAACCAGTCGCTTCATAGGACTGCACTTGGTCACCAACTGAAGTCAACATCAAAGACACAATGGAGGCTTGTGAAGTTCAAGAAGAAAGCTGTTCAACGATGGATGATGCACAAAGCTCAGCGGATGCTGCCAATCCAGATGACTCTACTTATAAAGGTATGAACATGTATTGCAAACAAATATAAAGGCCCACAATCTAGGCATTGTTCTCATCTTCACTTTGGAGCTCTGCTACACATCAGGGGGGTGTTTCATAAGGATCAAAAGTTGAACTTAAATTCTTAGTTAGACTTAAAATTATGGTAAGCCATAATACAGTATGTACCCTTTGAATAAAACATATATTCAAAAGACAAAAAATGTACTTATTAGAGGCTTCCAACATAACTGTATATCAATTATTCAATGCTCCTTGATAATAACAAATATTACTTTTATTTTTATCAAAACGTATGCCTTTTAAAAAGAACTGTTTCAATAGAAAGAAACTTAACGGTTTTCATTAGGTTTTCGTTAGGTCAACTTAGAGCTAAGTACAACTTAGAATCTTTGTTAAACACCTCCCAGGTTTCTTGTGATAATCACACCACCCTTTACTTTGATAAACACGGCATAGTTTGGGGCTTTTTCAATTTTTATGCCTCCGCCAACGAAGTGGCCGGAGGCATTATGTTTTCGGGTTGTCCGTCCGTCCGTCCGTACATACGTACGTCCGTAAGTACGTCCCGTTTTCGTTCTCGCGATATCTCAAGAACCGGTTGACTGATCAATTTCAAACTTGGTATGAGGGTACATATTGGGGTGACAATGATCTGATTAGATTTTAGGGGTCATGAGGGCAAAGGTCAAGGTCACAGGACTCAATATATATGCAAAAATGCCTCGTTCTCGCGATATCTCAAGAACCGGTTGACGGATCAACTTCAAACTTGGCTTGAATGTATATTGGGGTGACAATGATCTGATTAGATTTTAGGGGTCATGAGGGCAAAGGTCAAGGTCACAGGACTCAATATATGTGCAAAAATGCCTCGTTCTCTTGATATCTCAAGAACCGGTTGACGGATCAATTTCAAACTTGGTATGAGTGTACACATCGGGGTAGCAATGATCAGATTATATTTTGGGGGTCATGAGTCAAAGGTCAAGGTCACAGGACTCAATATATGCAAAAGTGGCTTGTAATGGCAACATTTCAATCACTGAATAATGTCAGATTTAAATCAAAGTTGGTACCTGAATGTTTCTTAGGGAGCCAATGTAGCCATCAAAGTTTGGGGTCATATGGTCAAGGTCACAGGACTAAAAATATATGAAAAATAAACAAAAATTAATTCAGTGCACATTAATTTGGGCTTGATATTGAAATCGCGTGATAGCGGAGGCATAATTTTCGACTGCGCGCAGTCGAAGATCCATCTAGTTATGTCTACTTTTAGATGCACTGGATACATCGTGTATTGCAGAACAAACACTCTATGCGATGAAATCAGCTAAACTCAAAGTTAGCTATGACGTACAACACCCATATGAACAGATAACAAACAAACACTTGTTTTATTACCGTAAAATGGGGTGACTTTGGCCATTTTTTTAGAAAGATATATTTTCATCGAGCCCCACTTACTTGAACAAAAGTATTTTTTTAATGTTTATATATTCTTATACGGTAAAGTTAAAAAAATCAGGGTTAGGGTTAGTTAGGTCAAGTTCTAGCATTGTCTAAGGATGTGACCTTTCCTATTATTTTGCCTCTCCTTATGGTCTTCATTTGGGCCTGAGGGTTTCAAACTGGCCAAGCTGAACCACAAGTCCAACCTATCGATGTGAATGTACTAGCAAAACATATAATCCTAATCCAAAAGAGCTTAGCAGAGCACACAGATTTATCCACATATCCAGAAATTTGGGAAATAGGAATGGTCCTGTGTCATGGTCAAAATTTGTTTTAATTTGTACACAAGTTTACTTTTCCATGATAATGTTCTTTAAAGTGTTCATTTTCCGGATAAAGAAATTAACCGTTGTCTACATTTAAACTTGCATGTAAATTTGAAGAAAAGATGTGAATCGATTATTGTCTATTTTTCTGTTTGCTTCATTTTCCAGAGACCCAGAATGAGGTTGAGAGGTGCATGTTCAACATGTTGGGGGTTGAAGAAGGCGCTCAGAATGTTGTGTATGTCAAGCTGGAGGAGGCCACTGCTGCAGGATTAAATGCTAAGAACTGCGAGCTCCAGGTGACAGGATCAGACCTTGGCTCTCAGAATGTCATCTTCGTCAACATGGAGGACGTCTGTCCCGATTCTGTCCTGGCCCTTATGGAGGGGGGAGGTAAGGAAGGCGAGCAGGCCCTGGTCATAGATAACAGCATCAACCATGTGCCAGGCCAGGGCGAGAGAACTTTGGTGATAGACAGCAGCGGTGTCGTCAGTGAGCAGGCTTTCGTGGTAGGGGGAGACATAAGCAATGTACTCCAAAGTGCAATTGAGGCAAGCAATATCAGAGCCAGCATGCAACCAACAGAGGCAGAGGAAAGGACTGCGAGCACCCAGGTGGTGGATTCAGTGAGAGACAAAGAAACAGAAGCTGCGATCCAGCACATCATCTTTTCCAACGGAATGCCTCAGGGCACAGGTCAAATAGCGATGGAATCTGGGGCTCCCTGCCCCTGGGTCATAGAGGAAAGTGATCTTGTCGGAGACCAAGAGGCGTACTCTGTTTTCAAGAAGACTGGGAAAGGGTCAAAGAAAAAGAAGGTGAAGAAAGGACTCTTAATGCAACATTCCACCACCAATTCTGGCCAGAAGAAGTACAAGTGTGAAATCTGCAACAAGAGCTTCTTGAGACGGCAGAAGTTCGTCAAGCACATGGAGCGCCTTCATCGGTCGTCGGAAATCCCCCTGTTCCGCTTTCTTGTGTTCCATCTGCAACAACTCCTTTGCTAATAAGAGCACTTACAGCAGACACTGGGAATCTCACTTCAACACCATCAACACGAAGAAAAAGACCACGATGAAGCGATCACACATTTGTGGGAAGTGCGGCAAAGCCTTCCTCAAGAGGACGCATCTAAGGGAGCACGAGATGTGCGCCCACCAAGGGTTCCGCAGGAACTGGTGTTCACTTTGCGTGAAGGGCTTCACAAGACCTAGTAAGTTAAAGAGACACATGCTGACGGTCCATAATATTTTAGAAAGCAATCCAGAGTATAGTAGGGTGGTCAATACCATGTCAGGAAAAAATGGAGGCAGGGGACCAATCACTCAAGGACAGATGGACACGGGTGATGTAAAATCAGGTGATGTCTCAATAGATCATGTGAGCAATGACCTTGATGGTAAGACGCACTGTTGCAGGTTTTGTGATAGAAGTTTCCCAAGACCAAGTAGGTTGAAAAAGCACATGGAGAAGAAGCATCATACGCCCAGTGACAGTCCAAAGGAGAGTCCAAATATCACATGTCCTGTTTGTAACAAGACCTTCGCTGATAATGGTACCTACAGCAGACACTGGGCAGCCCATTTCGATGAAGCCAACAAAAATGATGATACCGCACCAAAGAAAAATCACATTTGCGGAAGTTGTGGCAAAGGATTCCTGAAGAAGAGTTATCTGAGTGAACATTATCTGTCTGCTCATTCAGGGCAGAAGAGAAACTGGTGCAACTTTTGCCAGAGAGGCTTCACAAGGCCAAGCAAGCTACAGAGACACCTGGACAAGATCCATCAGATTTCAGAAGGCACCAAGCAAAGACAGATTGAACAATATCAAACTGGGATTGGTGAAAGTTCAGGAGTTATGGAGAAGATGTTGCCTAGTCCGGTAACTGTTATGCTGGACAGTTCATATGTAGTTAACAGTGAGGTACAGACAACTCCTCTGGAATGTGATGCAAACAAAGTCAGTAAGGCTGCTAAAGGAGAGGGGAAAAGAGTCAAGAAATCTAAGGGGAAAGGGTCAACTCGCACGTACTACTGCAGTATCTGTATGGAGATGTTTTCATCATTGAAGAAGTTTAAAAGACATTACGCCTCCCATCATGACAACGCCATGCCTGTATTGCCTGGAATACTTCTGGACTGTAGCAAATGTGACAAGACCTTCAAGAAGAAGAAGCGTCTGAAGGAACACATGGCCCTTCACATCGCGCAGAACAACCTGAAGAAGAACACCTGCTACATATGTCACAAGGGGTTCTCCAGACCAGTCAGGTTACGGAAGCACATGGCGAGTCAACACGACATCACTGAGTTCCCTCGATCAGATTACGAGTGTCTCATCTGCAAGTATACCTTTGCTAATAAGATTGAATTCGCAATGCACATGGCTTCCCATGCGGATGAAGTGGATGAAGGGAGCCCCCGGAGCCAGGACTTGGCCGAGGGATCTCACATTTGTGTGACGTGTGGGGAAGGCTTCCGGGAGAAGGCACATCTGGTGGAACACATGTCTGTCCATACTGGTGACCTGAAGAAGAACTGGTGCCAGATGTGTGACAAGAGTTTCGCTCGGCCCAGTAAGCTGAAGAGACACATCGCCAGTGTCCACCACATCCATGTCACCGAGCTGACCGCAACGCAATCGGCTCTTCTTGAAAAGGACTCTCCAAGTTACTTGGAATCCCCGTTTTTTTAGAATTGTGTATTCAAACAAAATACAGTCCAAACTGTGTATGGTGACCACCAAAAGGAAACAAGTACAGTTGCCACCGTACACATGTGACCTCTGTAGACAGTTTCCATAACACTGTTTTTCTGGGCAAAAGATCATGTTTGGTGGCCATTATAGATAGGTTGGCTGCTATGGACAGGGGGCCACTAAGACAGGTTTGACTGTAATAGCTACTGGTGCAATGGTCAGCATGAAAATCGCCCTGCTCGTCTAAGTCATCAATGACTTGAAACTGAAAGGTAACATTCTGGACAATGAAAATAATTGTCCTCTCAGATACTATGCATGGTGAGACGCATGATGAATATCCACAAAAGTGAGCAGAAATGTACACAAAAATTCACATTGTAATTTTTTGAGAAAAAACTTGGAGTTACCTGGAATCCCCATTTTTTAACTCTGTTAATAAAAATGAGAGATACTGGTGCAATGGTATGGATAAACCTAACACTGCTTATCTAGATTATGTAATATTTTGAAATTGAACAGATATGTTAAAGGGGACCACCAGGCAAAGAGCAACAAATAACTGTATGTTTTTGCAAACGGTTGTGTAATTCATGAACAATACTATTAATTACCCTCACTTACGGAACCAACCTTATTTGTTGGTTCCGTATGCGCCCAACGTCTGAGAGTGCGGCAATTCTATTCACGTGTACGTTTGGAGACAATAGAATCCCGGACGATTCGTTCGCCCTGGACAAAGGTAGTCTTCATATATGCAGACCCATGAACGCATGCTTTAGAATGGTGATGCATTTTCCATTATATAACTTTTTTCTGGAAACATATTTTTCTGAACTTGTTGGTGGAATGGAATACTAAAGATGTTACCTTTCATTTATAAGGATATCATTTTTGGGTGGTGGTACCCTTTAAAGACAAAAATCACAGATATGACATAATATCTGTGTTTATATAGATGAACAGAATAGGCCGGTTCATTCAGACATTCAAATAAATGCATGGTTCACGATCTGGAGATAAACTATTCAATTAACCTATTCGTAATAAATAAAGTTCAATACTCGGAATCCGCTTTGAGTAAGTTAGCTGTTGTTATGCTAGGCAAACATCTAGCAAGCTTTTACATTTCCTGAAACAACCTTTGAATTTGAACATTTGAAAATATATGTGACCGGCTATAGCAAAACCCTGCACTTGTCGGTAAAAATCAAAATGTAGATTTTCATATCATTAGAAAGGCCTCATCACAAGCGTTAATTTGATGCTTTGTTCTAACAAATTGGTCAATAATTGGCGAAGATATGATTGTTTAAATTTTACAATCATAGGTCTTTTACACGCATTATGTGAACTTAAAATGCCAATATCTTCAAAACATGAATTACCGACAAGTGCCAGGTTTTGCTATAGCCGGTCACATATATGCTAGTGAACCGGTTCATTTTTATTATCTACATTGTTTGCCCACAATGATGTTGTACAGTAAATGGATCTGATTCTCGTGAACAAAATTCTTTGGACCAAAGAAATTGCTTTGATGTGATAAAATGTTGTTAATATCAACGTCCTTAATAAGGATGATCGAATGTACATACTATAGAAATAGAGAGCATGGTGATTTATAGGTGAATAATCACCTCGATTATCAATATATCACAGTCAAACCTGTTTAAAGTGACCACCAAAGGGAAACAAGTAATGTGGCCACTGTAGACAGGTGACATAACACTGTTATACAGACAAACCTATTTAAAGTGACCACCAAAGGGAAACTAGTAATGTGGCCACTGTAGACAGGTGACATAACACTGTTATACAGTCAAACCTGTCTAAAGTGACCACCAAAGGGAAACTAGTAATGTGGCCACTGTAGACAGGTGACATAACACTATTATACAGTCAAACCTGTCTAAAGTGACCACCAAAGGGAAACAAGTAATGTGGCCACTGTAGACAGGTGACATAACACTGTTATACAGTCAAACCTGTCTAAAGTGACCACCAAAGGGAAACAAGTAATGTGGCCACTGTAGACAGGTGACATAACACTGTTATACAGTCAAACCTGTCTAAAGTGACCACCAAAGGGAAACTAGTAATGTGGCCACTGTAGACAGGTGACAAAACACTGTTATACAGTCAAACCTGTCTAAAGTGACCACCAAAGGGAAACTAGTAATGTGGCCACTGTAGACAGGTGACATAACACTGTTTTGTCTCTGCAGGGGATCACTTTTAGTGGTCACTCTAGGCAGGTTTGACTGTATGCTTATAGCATGGGCGTCGATACTTACGTAATACCTATTCATCAGGGGGGGATGAATGAATTGATCATCCCCCTGATGAATGGGTATCAATTACGGATCGACGCCCATGGCTTATAGGCATGCGCAGCTGTGTGCACTCAGAATAATTATACATTGCAAAGTAGTGATTTTGGTGCATGTTGACATATTTATGTAAATATTTTGTGTGCTGAATGTTTTGTGTGTAAATTTCATGATTTAGCTCCAGCATTTGAAATTGACTACTTGCCAATAAGTGATTTTTGTAAAACTGCGCGGTTGATCACTATTCACAATACATCGTTAAAACGTTAAAATCATTATTTTTATGTTTAAACAAATACAGGTGAACTGCCGTTGTTATATTATTATTAGAATTAATAAGCACAATTAATCACTAAAATTTGTTTGAAATGTTTGAGAAAAGTGTTCAATATCTTTTTGTGGAGTGTAATATGATCTGTAAATAATACAGTATATGTATTTCGTATCGATTTCTGATACAATAGGAAATGTTAATAATCCATGTACCAATAATGTCTGCACTTTTGTATTTGTGTTTATTAGAACAATATGTACATGTGGATTCTAATAACACCTAAAGCAAGATCTAGCAGATAATCACTCTTTTGGGAGGATCAGTTTTAAATACAGGACAGAAAGATTTGATAAAAAGAATGGGACACACGGCTCACTGTTGAACATCGGGCATGATACCCCACACCGAATGTGATTGTTCATGGCTGTGCCTAGCCTGCTTAGTTGTTATCATAATATGTTTCATAATGTGTTTCATGTTTAAAGGCGGTCTCCCACGTTGAGAAGGTTGTGACAAGGTACCCACTGAAATTGCATGAGACTAGCTGCGACTAGTCTTGTGCATTTAAAAACTGTGTAACTTCAGTTGTAATCCTTGGAACGGATATGAAATGTACCTCTCACGTGATGCAGCTTTGTTGTTGCAATGCGAGAGATCAGGGTCCCGTTGCAGGATTAAGAGATACAATCGATTGTAAGTAAGAAACTTAACGCGTTTCAACCAATCAGATTCGGGCATTTAGAACACATGATCTGACTTACAATCGAATGTATCTCTTTCTGCAACGGGCCCCAGAAGTTGCATCGTGGTTCATGCCATGAAACGGCAAAATTGTCCTCGAGGGAGACCGACTAAAGGGGTAACACTGGAGTTCCATATTAGCCCATCAAGGACGAGAGCTATTTTAAGGCAAAATTTATCATTATTTTCCTCTACAAATTGGCAACTCCTAATTTTGTTCTACCTTTTAATGACTTAAAAATAGGTGAAAAATATTTAGTAATTACAATTTAAGACAAATATGAAGTGACTTTGCTGCAAAGTTGCCAATTTGAATGCTGAAATCTTTTTTTTAAATATAATATAATATGTGGCCAATTTAAGGATTTTCCTAAATTATAGCGATTTATGCAATAATAAAAATCATTAAAAAAATAACTAAAGCAGGTAGAGTAACAAAATAGGGCTCTAAAAATAGAAAAATGTATGCTCTTTCTCTGTGTATACTTCATATAACTTTGTTTCTTGCTGAAGTGTAAGACTACCAACCCACAAATATGTGGGACTCCGTCCTTGATGGGTTAGTCGGTTGTCTTAGTCAGGCTTTATAATGCAGGGGGTGTTTTTGTGAATTGTTCATACAGTATTCGATCCTAGATCGGTCAAGTTATTTGGATGTTAGTAGGCAAAAGAGTATTTTCTTTTTTTGTGTATGTGGAATTAGATTTCAAGTAAAATAAAATATACATGAACAGTATTTCAATTTAGTCATGTGAAATGAATGTTCTGGTTATGATAGAATTTCTTCAAGGTACCCTGCAGTTTTGATACATGCCAACAATTGTCATGAATTTTGAACAAGTGGTTTTAAATAATATTGTATTTGAAAGAAAAAACTGATTGAATGTTTGAATATTAATCTTTCCTTACATCGAACTGGGAAGAATTTGAATTAACTGCATGATATTGGTAGTGTTAGAAGGAAAGGGGTTAAAGAAGTAGTGCACAAATAAGATGCAAAATATTCTAATAATTAATGCATATTTATACTTGTTAATATTACTGTAATATACTTTGATGCATATTTTGCAATTCACTTCACTTTATATTTACTTGTTACATTTCAAATGTACAACAGGTTTGTAAACATGTTCAGTTTCATTGTTGTGCATTTAGTTGCTTTTTAAGACTATTTCTAATCAAAATGATGCCCATTTTGTCTCTTTGAAAGTTTTGAGGTATTTTTTTCAGTAACAAAGTTTATCTGAAATAACTAAGGTTAGTTGTTATGTTGATTGGATTATTATTGAAATACACTTTCCCTTATTAAGTTTGATGTGGATGTGTCTTCTGTTAGTATCTATTGATGATGATGATTACAATGGCGGTGGTGATGATGGTGATGATCAGGATAATGACAATCACGATGATGGGGTTATGATTATGGTCCTGGGAGGTGGGGGCAATGGTGTTGATGAAGATGATGATGATGATCGTCGTCATCATGGTGCTGCTGAGATTATGATCACGATGGTTATGATGATCAAGATGATAATGACAATCGGGATGGTGGAGATATGATTGGTGATGGAAGGTGGGGGCGACGATGAAGATGATCATGATGCTCCTGCTGAGATTATGAACACGATGGTTGATGATATTGATGACTATGATGGTGGTGGTGATGGTGATCAAGATGATGAGATAACAATCGCGAGGATGGGGGTATGATTATGGTAATGGTCTAATGAAAGGTGGGGGCGATGGTTATGATGATATTGATGACTATCAGTGGCGGATCTACTGGGGGGTTAGGGGGATTAAACCCCCCCCCCCCCTTGGGCTGCCAAGTGAAAATGTGATGTGCATAGAAAAACGCCATCATGTGTCCAGACCCACACAGTATCCGCATCGTCATTGGGTCAACCCCCCCCCCCCCCCCCTTAGCAAAAATCTAGATCCGCCCCTGACTATGATGGTGGTGGTGATGGTGATCAAGATGAGATGATAACAATCACGAGGATGGGGGGTATGATTATGGTAATGGTCTAAAGAAAGGTGGGGGCGATGGTGTCGAAGATGGTTATGATGAAGTGATAATCGTATTTCATCATATCGTCACCTTAAAATATGACTACATTGAGGGTGTTGATGACGATGGTGGTGGTGATGATGATGATCAAGATGATGATAATGACAATTACAATAACCATGGTGATGGTGTTGATGAAGATAATGATCATGATCACGAATTGATGCTCCTGCTGAAATTAAGATTACGATGGTTATATGGTGATGATCGTATTACCATCATCGTTACGTCACCGTAAAGGTGATGATATTGATCATGATCATGATGATGTTGATGATGAGGATGATGAGGATGATGATAATGTTGGGAATTAGGTTGATGGGGTTATAATGATGGTAATATTGATAAAGCTCGCAATGGCGGTGGTGGTGGTGATGAGAGATGAAGATTATACCACCACTTCTGCCAGAGACTGCTCTGCATATCTCTACTGCTGTCTCCTACACGCCCCCCCCCCCCCCCCCCCCCCACGGCCCACCCTTCCCGCTCCCTTGAATCCCCTTTAGTGGGAGGACTTAGTCTTCCACGCTGGATACTTTATTATTTATGTGTGTTTTTGTATGAGATAAAGAGCAAAACAAGCAAAATTGGCTTGCCCAGGATTTGAACCCGAAACATCCGGACTTCTAGAATGGTGATATAACCAGTAGGCTCTTGGCAGTATTTACCATAGCCCTTTTCAAAGCTCTTGCTAGTCCAAACTTGACATATGTTTTGTTGGTTTTTTATTAACTAGAAAGAAACCCAGAAGTATACGAAACAACTATTATGGGTATTAGGAATACATGCAGGGATCACCTGCATAGACGGGGAATAAATTGTATAGGCACATGTTCATCAGGTAATGCGTAATGTTGGTGAGTGGGCGTATATCAGTTTTAAAAACAAAAGGAAATTGGGATGTTTAATATTATCGTTTTATAACACCTGCATAATGCAGACGTCATTATTCCTAACACGTTACAAGTGTTGCCTACTATATAATTAATTCATTAATATATGGTAAACATTGTTAGAGGGTGTACCTCTCGCATCGAAGGGACCTTTTGAATTGAGATTTCTGTCATGTAAAAAACTACATTTCATATGTATGTGCCATTATATTTGTATGTTTATTTGGAGGGAGGGGGCTGCTACACCCAGGCCAAGCATCACCCCCCCCCCCCCCCCCCCCCCCATAATTTGACGCAAGTGTTCGTGTCCATTGAAGAGAAAACAATGCGAATGCCGGTGGAACAGCAGCTATATAATTTCTCCTAGTTGATTGATTGATCCGTGTATATCTCCTTCACGCGCCCTCTCTCGTCTCCTCTGAAATCCAGTCAGATCTGGTCGAGTCGGCTCTGTGTGCGGAGGGCTTTAGAGGGAATGATAACTACTTGTAGCGTGGTCGGACTGATTGGGGGGGGGGGGGGGGGCACATCGATTAATAGGGGCACAAAATGTATTTCTTTATTTCTTCACAAATGTTCTCATTAGGTGTCTTAGGTGGTTATTGTTTTTGTCAACAACAAAAATAAAAAAATCGGGGGGGGGGGGGGGGGGGGGGCACATGCCCCCATGACTCAGTTGCTAAGCTATTGACATCTTGTAAATCAAATATAATATTTCATTTTTAAAGTAAAGTCAAACACACATTAACAGGTATCTTACAGTTAAATACCCATTTTGAGTACGCTGATAGATACAGGAGCATTCAGGTTATAGAAAATCCTGTTGGTAATACATTCTACACGTATATCGACACATAAAATATAACCTTACAAAATAAAATGGCGATAGAATACGTACTAGAGCGAGCGAGGAGAAGTAAAGGTAGAAACTAGTATGTAACAGTCTATTAAAATAGTAATAGATCATGAAGAAAATGCTGCTGAAAATAGATCGATATAGCAAAATAGATCGTCATGAAAGGGGCAAAAACATAACAAAAAGGGTGAAGAAAAGGTGAAACAATTTAAAGAATGTACCAGAAATAGGATATAGATTTAAACTAATAATTCATATCTAAACAAATGTATAATTTTGTTTTATTTGTTATGAAAGGCGGCTATATCGCGTTCCGTCGAATTACGTCAGAGCGAATTGTATTACGGTCAAAAATCATTCGATCGCCATTGAGCGAGCAGTGGGGGGGAGCCTTTCAAATAAATGAATACCGCTACGAATAAAACCCCAAACATTTTATTATTACGAAAGGGATATTCAAAGTCAATACCGAGGTGACCATGCTAACAATGGCATAACAAGAACCAACCGGGTTTTGTAAAATTATTTTATTCATTCATTTATTTATTCATTATTTATTTTATTTTTTTTTACTTATCTATCTATATGAGTATCAGAGCGCTTTACACTTTATTTTTACCCCGGTCAACGGATACAAATTGTAATTGATCATTCCAGCTCACATGTAATTGATTTATTCAATTCATTTATTCATATATATTTTTGTTTATTTATTATTCCCCATACATGGGGTAGCAAGGGGGAGCAAGGAATCTTGCAGGGGGGGGGGGGGGGGGGGAGACTGTCTCTCCTCCCTCTCAATTTACCTCCACCTATAAGGGCCCTTTTTTATTCTACCCCTCTCCCTCCCTTTCTCTCCATTAACCTTATTTGTCTACCTTTTTACTCTCTATACCTTACCTGTTGCTCTCATTTCTCTCCCCCACCCCCCCCCCCCCCCCTCTCAATCTTATTTATTTTCTTCTCTTCGCATTCTCATCTTTTCCAACAACCGTTCTCGTCGTTTTCTCTCCCTCTCACACGCTCCTGCCATCCGCTTTTCTCTTCCATTATACATGTATTACCTTCCTCTCTCTCTTTCATCCCTGCCTTTGCTACCATTGTATTTTGTTCTCTTCTTTTCGTCCCTCTTGATTTTCTCCCTTAATACTTGACTTGTTCCTCTTCCTCTCCCCCTCCCTCTTCCCCTTCTCTCTGCCTCTCATTCCCTCTCTCTCTCATCATCCCATTTCTTTCGGCCAATTCGGTGTCTTATTGTTTTACCCCTCGTGCGGCCTGTAAGCGATACCTATCATTTTCCGGTTTAGTCATGTTAAAGGGACAGTCCCTCTTTTACAAAACGTCTGAACAGTTTCCAGTTGACGGATGAGGATGAATGTAACACACACAAAAACAATCAGATCAAACAGCCCTGTAATTTGGATTATACGAATGAAAAACGAATGCGTCCCTCCATCAAACTATATATCGGTCAAGAAAAGAGTTTAACTGGTTTAGCATAATATTGTACTTATTCTTGTAAAGGTATTGTGAACCCGACATTATTTTGTAAAGGTATGTCACGGAAAAAAAAAATCAAGAAAAAAAAAATGAAGAATATAATAACATGTAGTCAGTTTAAGCGAGGTTTGGTTATTTTGTACAGTATAGAGTACAGATGCTATGACGTCATGAAAATCTATTTTTAGAATTTCCTAGTTTGAACTTCATTTTCCGAAAGAGCATAACAAATAATGTCCAAATGTCAAAAATCAATTGAATATGTAAGTTATTGGCTGAGATATGCCCATCCGAATGATTTGTTTCTTTCCAATAGGCAATCGGTGTTATAGTGCTCTGGTTCATAACTTTATGAACCAGAGCACTATAATAACACTGATTGCCCATTGAAATCAAATTCATTCGGATGGGCATATCTCAGCCAATACTCAACATAATTATTCAATTTGTTATCGACATTTGAACATTATCTGTTATGCTCTTTCGGCAAATGAAGTTCAAATTTGAAAATTCAAAAATAGATTGTTGATGATGTCACACTTCATCACTCATATTCGGTCATGCCATTGTTACATAATTATGCGCGGGTCACGTAGCTAGCGCGGGTCACGTAGGG
Organism: Echinarachnius parma; assembly: GCA_037951105.1. Classification (NCBI taxonomy): domain Eukaryota; kingdom Metazoa; phylum Echinodermata; class Echinoidea; order Clypeasteroida; family Echinarachniidae; genus Echinarachnius; species Echinarachnius parma. The sequence continues at coordinate 29,527 of JBAMJV010005482.1, forward strand.
GTCACGCATAGCGTTGTGGTACTCAGTGGAATCCGTGTACGAACTTCCTCACTGGGTGAATATACGTATAGTGCACAATTATCCGTTGGACGATGGTTTATTAGTTTTAGCTCTATAACTCCACGAAAAAGAGATTTCAAGCCTTAATTTTTTCAGGCATGCTATTAAATGACATTTTCTTTCATATAAGACAATAATCTCGCAACTTTTGAAATTTGGCTTGCAAAAGAGGGGCTATACCTTTAAGGGATAATATAAAAAGCGCTTCTCCACGGTACTAATTATGAAGATGATGATGACACGCTTTCTTCGATGTGGATTCGGCAAATGAAGTATCTAATGACACGTGACTCTGCCCCCCCCCCCCCCCCCTCTCTCTCTCTCTCTCTTGCCTCAAGCCCCTTATATAAGCATCACCTTTTTTCCTGGGTTAATAGACCTTTGAAGATGATAGCATGATGATGACGCTTTGATTACATTTTCCACGTTAATGACTGTCTCATGATAATCACTGAGTTTTAAATTATCATTAGATCATTATGAATTATGAATTATGAATATTATGTGTATGTAGAAATATATAGCTCATAAACTTATCTAGTTTCTACACAAGTTCTTTCATTATAATGTCAACTCACCAACTCTCCTCCACAATAATTAGTCGCCAATTTGTATCTTTTATTCACGTTTGTCTTCTCTTTCTTTCATTTTCTATAATGATCTTTTTTATCTTCCCTTTCTTGGGTTTCAGTTTATTTTCTAGGGTTTTAGTTAAAATGTAAAATGTTAAGTCCATGTTTATCTTATTGTTGTTATTGTTTTTTTTTCTGCTGTTGTTTTAATAGCGGAATTCCATCTCGTAATGACTTAACCCGTTGCCAACGGGAACCTGGTGGATACTGTTAATAAACTGAATGGGAATTGCAAAATGTAAAATGAGACAGGTTATATGTATATATTATTTCATGCGAAGGGTTTTATGTGCATATAGTATAGATGGGCAACTTTTACATCAAGTGCATTGAAAAGGGGTTAATGGGTACTGTATACTACCCTCCATCTTTAAACCCATCTATTCTACCTTTCAGACCCTCGCTTCAATGAATTTAATGTTCCCTTTGTCTGATCTACAGCACCAGACCAAACGATTACCGGGTGATTCGCTCTAATTTTGCTTGTGACGTAGTTGATCTCTATCGCATATATACGATGGTAAACTACCGATGAAGACGAGTGCGTTTAAATACAAATTTCTAGCCCGATAACACCGTTTTTAACCATGTTAATGCTAATAATTGGGTGCGTTTAAAAAAACAATTGTTTAGCACAAAAGCATCGTTATAAATGACATGTGTCATGATAACCTATGGCTGCGTTTAAATACAATTGAGCCCAAAATCAGCGTTTTAAATGACGTGTTTCAGACTAAACTGTAGGTGGGGTTTAAAGGGATAGTTCAGTTTTGGTTTATAGGGCGCTAGCCATTTGTCTAGTTCAGAAGCAACGTTTTGAAACGAGTCTCTAGCTAATATTTAAACCCGATAAACATTTTTTTTTCAAAATACCAATTATAGGCTAGGGTTAGGCTAGATAAGGATGCGTACGAATTGACGTGTCTAGCACAGCTTTGGTGTTTTTAAACGTCTTTCGGGTTAATGTTAATCAAGTGAAAATATTTAATCCGACACAAATTTCTACTGAAATGCTGATTCAGAGTTGAACAAGACAGTTTACTTAAACGCACTGTAAGACTGACTATTTAAAAACTGTATCTCGGTCGCAAAAAAAAAGGTCCTTTCTACAATATCGCTATCGAGGAAATTGGGAAAGTAAACAACATAATTGGGCAACCCTTACTGCTTCCAAGTATACAACATGGCTTTATTTATTTAAAAATTACATAAATGAAACCATGGTGCTAAAAGACGAATATTGGATGCTACACTGATGTACAGTGTGTAGTTGCAATATCATTTTCTTGCCCTATAAGATTTGTTCTCACGACAATCATTTCAAACATTGATAATGATGATGATGGTGATGATGATGATGATGATAATGATGAAGATGCTAATGCATGTTCATGATGATGATGATGATGTTAATGAAGACGATGCTGATGGCGATGATGACGACAATGATGACGATGCTGACGATGATGACGCTAAAGACAATAATGACGATGATGACGATGATAAAGTTGGTGACGACAATGATTAGCCAACAATGACTGGCTTCTGTTTACTTAATATGTTCCTATTTTTAACACTCTGCGTCTTACATAAGAATTTCGAGACCATAGCAACGATGACAAGATTGAGAATGCAGCAGGCTAACGATCCTAATGATAATGATCTTCATTATAGAATAAATGTTCCATGAAAGTTTTGCTCTGAAAATCACATAATTTCAAATCATGGCGTATGGATCCAGTTTTGCTATGGGCTGAGGTCGTTTGCCCGATTATCTTCTCTCCCGTTTTTTTTATCTAAAAGGAAAGGGAGAAGGTTCGAAAATTAGATGGTTTAACTATGTTTTTTTATAAATGGGATGAATGTTATGCTAAAAACGAGATGGGTTTTGCCGAAAACGGGCGGTTTCAAAACTCGGGGGGGGGGGGGGGGGTGGGGGGGGGGGGGGCTTATCCCCCAGCCCCCACCTCGTACGCCTAAGTTGCAAAGTTCAAGGGAATACTTATAACGAGATCGGCTAAGATATAAATATACCTATTTTTCGTTAAATTAACAACTTGAGTGGCTTCTTATACGTACGGTATGTAATTTTATTTATATTCCACCAAAATGCCATCATACGGGATAGACCGTCGTTTTCCAAGTATCATTGATATGTGTATAACACACAGAACAATGTGTTATTATATATATTTATACAGACGAGACTTACTATTCTCAAACCATTCGGATTTTTTTTGTAATTTCCTTGTCCTTTTTTTCAATTTCAAATGTTTAAAATTGCATTTATTTCCACAATCTGATAAAAAGTTTCAAGCAATACAAAAAATTAAGTTTACTCGTAACAAGTAACAAGTCACACATATCAATTGTTAAAAATACATACATCAGTAAACATGGTAAAGTGGTGTAATAATCACTATATCTATAATCTATAAACTGCGTAAATTAAATATCAAGGTAAGGATAAAAAGTCATCACAAAAAAACAAAAACAAGACAAAACAGGAATAATTATTGTGGTGTTGGAAGAGGGCAAGTATTACGTACGTATAGTACATGTACTTATGATGTTATTACTTATCCAATAGATTAAATTTTTATTTTTTATTTTCAGCAGAAAGACTATTGGTACATTTTGATATTTCATGTTTTTAAATGAAGAAACGAAATAAATCGTAATAAATTAATAAACACGATACTCCTTGTGGAGGTGGTGGTGGTGGTGGTGGAAAGGGGGGGGGGGGGGGGGGTTGAAGCCTCCAGCCAGTGTTTACAAGGCTATATAAGGCTTGTGTAATAAAATGCTGCTTCTCCGACTTTATCATTAAAGTTAGTGAAACAAATTAAATTAACACTTATCTAGCTTATGACAAAAAAAGGTAGGAGAACAACCAAGTGGTGCGCGTTCATGTTGGTGGCAGTTCAATGTTATTTGAGTTTGCTACAGAGAGAAACTATAGCGCACGATCAGGGTTAAACTCCCTGATCAGTAGTTTAGTATTTTTTTTATTTGCTCACCACTAATCACTGATCAGCCCCCCCCCCCCCCCCCACCCCCTGCATGCCCCAGCCACCCTTCCCCTCCCATCGAGTTTTGCAACTCGATGGGAGGGGAATAAAGCTGGAGAGGAATAAAGCTGGAGGAGGAGGAGAAGAGGAGGAGAGGAGGGGGAGAGGAGGAGGAGGAGGCGGGAACACAAAGAAGGTTCATTCATTTATAAACCAGACCAAAGCCCGGGAACCAAGTCATCTCGGCAAGGGACTCGTATTACTCAAGGTCAATACTGAGAAAGGGAGTCCCGCCAGACCTCGCACGCGACACCCAATTAAGAATAATTAAACCAAGGCGAAATCAAGTCGTTATAGAAGACGAAAATGGATAGATAAGGACGTAAGTTTATGGAAAAGGAAAAAAAAAAACGAAGAGAGATAAGGTCGTTAGAGTATGGCAAATTAAAAAAGCAGAACGAGACATTAGACTTATATGATATGATAAATTAATAATGATAATTACAATGACGGATGGGGAGGTATTAATGGGGGCGCATGATTATAAACACGTCCATAATGAGAAGAACAAGATACGAAATGTATCTCAAGTCAATGAGTTATTAACTGTATGCCATGTCAAGGAGTACGAATGGCGTAGCTAAGGGGGAAGGGAGTAATTATCAAAAACAAAAGGGATGCCCCCCACCCCCCACACACACACACACACACACACACACACACACCCACACACACACACACACACACACACACACACACACACACACACACACATACACACACACACCCACACCGACACACACACATACTCACACACACACACACACGCACACACACACACATAACATGTGGAGAAATAAATATATGGTAGTTAGTAGTATAGTAGTAGTAGTAGTAGTAGTAGCAGTAGTAGTAGTAGTAGTAGTAGTAGTAGTAGTAGTAGTAGTAGTAGTAGTAGTAGTAGTAGTAGTAGTAGTAGTAGTAGTAGTAGTAGTAGTAGTAGGCTAGTGGTAGTGGTAGTGGTAGTGGTAGTGGCAGTGGCAGTGGCAGTGGCAGTGGCAGTGGCAGTACAGTAGCAATAGCAGTAGCAGTAGCAGTAGCAGTATCAGTAGCAGTAGCAGTAGCAGTAGCAGTAGCAGTAGCAGTAGCAGTAGCAGTAGTAGTAGTAGTAGTAGTAGTACTAGAAGTAGTAGTAGTAGTAGTAGTAGTAGTAGTAGTAGTAGTAGTAGTAGTAGTAGTAGTAGTAGTAGTAGTAGTAGTAGTAGTTTTAATATTATCATCATTATACTTATTATTATCAATACTATTAGTATAAGCATTAATATTGTTAATGATATTATCATTATTTATTACGCTGACCATTATGATTGTTATAAATATTATTATTTCATTGTTATTAGTGTTAAAACAAATAGATTGTGTGGCCTCTGAAACCATCTTAATAGAAAAGCTTGCCTACCGCCCCTGCCCCCTGCCTCTGCCCCCTCCTGCGTCCCCGCCCCTATCCTGGCATGGCATACACCCTGGCTACGCCACTGTGAAGCAAGCCTAAACGAAGGGGCAGACCTTTGTCTGGATATCATTTTGAGGCGAAGAAAGGTGGAAGGGAGGGCCAGAGGGAGTGGGGACCCTGGGAGCTGATTAGGCTACCCACGCGGGCCAAGATCGATGAAACATTCGCAGAAAATTAGCAGTAATGGAGACAATTGGGAGGGCATATCTATCGCACGAACAGGATTGCCCGAGTGTGGTGTAGCGTATTTAGACTGATTGGGGCACACCAGTTATGTATTTCTCTATTTTTAACAGATTTTTCCCTTGTTTTTTTTAATATTTTTTAGTCAGATTATTGAGGTGCACGTGCCCTCGCTTCACCACGTCACTATATTCTTTTATTTTAGACACGAAATAATTATTTCAATAATTCTTTATTTGTTAGCCCCTAGCACTCTAGTGATGCATTATTCTCATATTTTGTGATTTTCAATGAATTTATACTTTAACGTAGCTTAGACTAAAAACATACATAAATTAACATTAACCATTTAACCATTACTAAGGAATTTGACTAGCACATTGATGTAGCCAAATTCCAATCTCTTTTTAGTCTAGCTTAGGGTGATCATTTTAGTAGAATACCGGCCAATATGAGCGCGATATAACAATGTCTAGCAGTCGAGAATGGGCAGTATTCTGTCGCATGATGGCGTAGTGTATGTCGGAACAGATTGCAGCTCTGTGTTGGAACCAACCAGCCGGATAAGAGTACCATTTTTGTCATGGAGCTTATATTGGATATAAATTGAGATTTTAAGTTGGGAGCCACCGGAACGGGGACACGGATCTGGACTGAGGGGGAGGGGGCGGGGCGGGGGGCGGGTGCCGGGGGCCGGGGGCCGGGGGCCGTGGACTGGGGGCCAGGGCCGTGGGCTGGGGGCCGGGGCCGGGGGCCGGGGGCCGGGGGCCGGGGCGGCCACCCTGCCACAGATATAAAATGGACCGTTTCTCACTGAATAATCATCTACTGTATATAGTAAAACAAGCCAAATTATGAATATATACAACACATACAAATTCAACAAACAAGGGGAAATATAGGGGTGCAGCCAAGTTATAATACAAAGATGTTTTTGTTTGTTTGAAGTTTGAAGTTTATTAACAACAACAAAATGCATCATCAAATACATGTAAGACAAAATTATCACAAATAATTACTGTAAGTACTTAAAGGAACTACAGCGTCTAGATGGCCTAATTTTCACAATTCGGCTCTCTATAATTATGTAATTTTTCCCGAAGAAAAAGAATTTGGCAGTCATTTTTCATGAAATAAATCAATTTTGGGGTAATTAGTAAATATCTAATTGTCCTGGGAACGCCCCTTTTAAATCGCCAAAATATGACGTCATCTAAAGAACGGACTAATGAACTAAATTCTGTAGATGACGCGTCATGACGTAAGCCAATGAATTGTCAATCACATGTCGATCACGCTGCCGATTCCGGACCCTAAATGTGGGTGGGGCGTAAACTGGCTGCTAAGTGAAATTTGGCATCAGAAAACTAGTCTTAAATCACTACTGTGTTTATTTTCATGGATTTTTTTTCGGCAGACCTATGTTTCAAGTCATCAACTATGGAATAAGTGTCAAAGTACGTTGTATTCTTTAGGTCCTTTAACAAAACTATTAAATACTATACTACAATAGATTGGTTTACTTAATTAATGCTTACATAATATAAAACATGTTCGTATGAAAGTAGAAATAAAAATGTCAAACGTTTATCTACCTAACAAACATTTTATAGATCAAAAATCAGGTTGCTGCTAAAAGAGAACCGAAAGTTAGCACAAGTGCTAGTCGAGATCGGTCCTCTCTATTGTTTAGTATAGACTATAATACAAAATACAGTATGAAAGAACTTCAGTATAAAATAACTTCAATATAAAAGAATCATGAGGTATACATTGTATACATTCAACCAAAATGCATTTCTAACCAAACATGTAAAATTATTTATTTATTTATAAAATACATTGTGAGGGCCTTACGAAATGAATATCTTGTTTTTTTTTTTCTTTAATCTCCTTAGGCAAACTGTTCCAAAGTTTTGACCCAACAAAAGAAATGGAGAATGTCCCTTGAGTTTTCCTACATATCGACAAACGTAACATTAAGTTTTCTTTCCCTCTGGTTCTATAAGTACGATGTAACACTTCACAATATTCTAGTAAGGAGTGTGGTGAATTTCCTACGTACAAATCATACACAAATGTTGAAACTGCAAGTTCATGCAAACTAAACACGTCCAATATCCTCAAGTTTTGAAACAGTGGTTTTGAGGATGTTCTAAATAATGAGAATGTAATCGCTCGCACAGCCATCTTTTGGGATAAATAAAAAACAATTCAAGTGAGATTTATAGCTACTCCCCCACACTTCTATTCCATACAGTATATGTGGTTGTATAAAACATTGATATAAGAGCACAAGAATATACTGAGGCACAAAATATCTCAACTTAAAAAGCAAGCCCACTTTCCTCCGGACACTCTTATTTGTATATACATTCAATATGGTGTTTCCAAGTCAGAGTGCTATCAATTTGAACTCCTACAAAAGATCCCACACTCACTTCACTTATATCTGTATCTAAGGACACTGTTTGTATTAATGATCTGCCTTTTACTTTTACTTTTAATAAACATATAATTAGTTTTACATCATTTTTTAACTTCGTTTAACTGCTCATTAACTTAATTTATATCAATTTCCTTTTGACTCGCATCATAAGTATGGAAAATATTTGAATCGTCAGCAAACAATCTAAAATTAAAACAGTTAGTAGAACGAGGTAAGTCATTAATATAAATCAGAAACAATGTAGGACCAAGAACTGACCCCTGTGGTACACCGCACGTTATAGTCTTCCTGGCGGATGTTGCCTCCTTATAGCATAATGCCTGAGAGCGATTCAAAAGATAATTAACAAACCATTGTAACGCAACACCGCGGATACCATAATGTGCCATCTTTTCTAGAAGAATATCATGATTTATAGTATTGAACGCCTTTTGAAAATCTATAAATATACCAAGAGTAACTTTCCCTTCATCAATTGATCTCATAAGTGTATTAATAAGATTTGTTTGTTTGTTTGTTTCTTTGTTAATTTGTTTGTTTGTTTGTTTGTTTGTTTAGAGGGCATCACAATCTAGTTTTAAATATAATGACACAACATAGTTGATAAGCGACATGGGGTGAAGCCTGCAAGTATAGGGACTGTATAAATGCTGGGTGCCGAGACGGAGACCCGAGAATGACACTGCACTAGTCTATAGACCACTACTTAGCATGCTTAGAGAAGCAGATAGGAAGTGCAATCACTCACCCAGTCGAGGGGGGGGGGGGGGGGGGGGGTCGCCCCTTACCCCCCCCCCCCCCCCCCCGCACCACCATTTTCCTCTATAATTCAAGCCCAATCGAACTTTACCTTCCGTGTTTCTCGCTACCTTGTTTGAAGAGTAGCAATAACCGGAATAATGGGTCTTGTGGCTACCTGTTTTGTCACGATATAATCGTGCCGTGACCATTCATTCATTCATTCATTTACAAATTCGGCTCAGTTTGCGTTTGGGAAACAATGACAAAGAGGGGAAATAAAGCGACGCACCGGATTTGACTCGTTTCCTTTTTCCTTTGTTGCATCCTCGCTTCCTTGCTTGCCTCTCAGCTTTTCAAACTTTGTTTCTTTTTCCTTTTTCTTCTCTTTTCATGTTTGTAGATGCAGATTCAATATTTGTCATTATTATTGGCATAATGTTTGCTGTGTAACGCGTGAGGAAGCTGACGCAACCGCAACAATAAACAGAATTCGGGGGATTTTTTTTTATAATTCCGAACCTGAAATTAGAAGTTTGCTACCTTGAACTAAACATTCTCGACTTGTGTTCCTTTTCGTTGATATTATGGAGAAAAGGGGGTGTTAGTTCCATAAATAATATGCACCACCGCTGCCTTTATAAGTATATAAACTACTGCAACTATACTCTGTAAATTCATATGAGAATATTTTGATACCTCTATGGGTACCACAAAAGTTGACGTTTTGTGTGGGTGTTTTTTTTGTGTTTTTTTTTGGTGTTTTTTGGGGTGTTTTTTGGGGGGGTAGTCTGATCTTTCAGAGGTATTACAGCAAACTTTGAAAGATGACCTGATAGCATTGAGAATCAAGTGTATCTGTATTGATAGATTGGATACCGAATGAATGTCATTCTTATCATTTTGTATGACGTACAGTGACCTATAGCTACGAGAGGGGTCACGGGGGTTATTTGCCAAAAACAAAACAAAACATTAGGTGGAAATTCTTGAAAAAATAAAGAAATACATAGAATTGTACCCCCAAAATAACTCGTGTGACGCAATTGATGACGTAACATTGAATTGTAAACATAACATTGTAAACGTAACATTGAATTGTAAACTATTGCAAACAAAACCATAGAAAGACTTTTAAGTAATGTGGCTATAATTTCATAAATAACATAATTGTTCGTATTATAATTTAATGAGAGTATACTTATTGCGCTCGATATTATATTTGCTCGTACAATCACATTTTAAAAGATTCATTTCTCTGTTTTTAAGTCTCCTCTCAATATGTTGTATATGTTGTTTTTTATATTTTGTTTTGTACATTGTAATTAACATACACAAATCTATGCCTGTTCATGTACGTATTGTTCACAGCAGTAGTAATTAGTATAGCTACATGGCATGGGGGCACGAATTATTTGGCAAAAACACTAACGAAAATAAGGGAAAACCTTTGTAAGAAAAAGAATTTCATAGAGTGTGCCCCCCCCCCCCCCCATGGTTGGGCTATTAGGGGGGGGGGGGGGGCAATTAGTCTAACCATGCTTCGCCCCTGTCATAATGTAAATGTTTGTGTTATGTTTGTGTCTGTGCGGAAGCTGAAGTCGAGCAGTATCCCCGTGATTTACTGAATACACACGGAAGTATTCATCCGCTGTAGCAGAGCATGAAATCAAAACAAACACGCACTTTTGCGGATCAATGATACTGGAATAGTGGAATAGTGGAATGGAATACCCGCAAATTTGAAATGTCTCTTTTATAATAATTTTAAGAAAAAATATCGGAAATGTTTGACTATGCAATAATTGAACTTTGTATTTTGATAATATTCGTACTGCAGTTTTTAATTAGTAATATAATTTTTCCTTTTTACTGGACTCTCAGTCTTTTCTTTTTGTTGACGTAATTATCACGTATATTTGTTGTTTGTTTTGTTAGTTTGTCTTATGGGTTTTTATAGGGATGTGTGTTGTTTTTAAGCTTTATTTATTAAATCATTTTAAGTCATTGCTTAATTAATCAATCAATTAATGTAGTGTGTGAGTTTTAAACTTATATATTATATTTTGTAATTAGATGTATTGTTATATATGTATTTTCTGTTTTACCAGGGGTCACTCTGCCTTTGGCTTACCTACATGTGACCCCTATACACTTTGTTTTATATTTTGTATATTCCTTTGTAATATTTTTAATGCCAAATTTACCAATAAATGTGAAATTCAATTCAATTCTCTTTCATTTTCACGTGCGGACGGTGATTGCATTCATTCAGACGATAACATATAAATTTGTTTGAAGAAAACAAACTTACATGCCTTTATAGCTTAGTCCCACTTTTCGCTATCTAACAAATAACTTGATGATAATGGTGGTGGTGATGATGATGATGATGATGATGATGGTGGTGGTGGTGGTGGTGATGATGATGAACATGATGATGACGATGATATGATGATGATGGCGATAACGACGATGATGGTGATTATGATGATCCAATCAGGTGTACGGCGTCTTTTACGATTAACACCGTTTAAGCCATCCCATAATAATCCGACAGAGCTAATTAAGAGATTACGGAGATAATAAATGCCGTGATGTAGAAGAACATAATTATATAAGTATATTTGTTTATTGAAAAAAGATCGCATTTGTAAACCTTTACATTAATTAAGGTCATAACGACTTTCCAAGGTGATAACATTAATTTGCTTTAGGGCAATTCCACGGTAACGGAAGGACATTCAGACACAATTTTGGAACTTCAATCAAATAATTCCAGGATCCTGCTTTTGATTTTTTATTCTAAATGGCATGTCTTTGATCCTTGTTGGGACACCTTTGATTTCCACTATTTCTAAAAATTTTGACCGCATTATGTAAATTAGATATGGACACTAATGAGGCCGGTAACGGAAGGACGCCAAAATGGACATGGATTTTCAAGTTTTGTAGTTATGACCCAATCTCTGTGAAGTTACGAGGTTTATCATGTTAAGTTGGCTACTAGTCAATTTCCTTATGTTCACAGAGTATAACACCACCTTTTAAGAAAAAATATCTTCATTGGTATATTAATTATGAGAAATTAATTACTCCAGTGTTCGGTAACGGAAGGACGGTAACGGAAGGACCTCTGAAAAGTCTATTGGAATTGTACAATAAAATTAATTTTGAAATTTAAAGACCATTTATGAGAAGGAAGCATCTCTTTTGTGGTCTAAAATGAGTTTGTATCATAGATAGCATATGGACATCACAACCATTTACATTTCTATTTTTTTCTTACTATATTTTATGCTCCAATGGCTCTTATTCATGGTCAATCCATGGTAACGGAAGGACACTCAGACACAAATTGTCAACTTTAAGAAAGACATTTTTAAATACTTGTGTTGTTAGAACAGTCTATTTTGATAACAATACTTCCAAAACATACAGTTTTAAGGTCCCATAATTTTTTTTATTTTTTAAATCTCCGCACATTATTGAATATGCATACAAATGAGGTCGGTAACGGAAGGACACTAAAATAGACAAGGTTTTGTTATCAAATCAGTTTTAACTAAAACTCTGTAATATTAAATAATACAAAATATTTTAAGGGTACACATTTCATTCTCTGAAGGGTTAAGAAGAATTTACTTGTTCTTTGATTAAAATTTGTCCGCAGATATTTGAGTTATTTCACACAAAGCGGACCAATGTTCGGTAACGGAAGGACATAATGGACTATAATGTATGATATGACACAGTAGGGTCATTCCATGTCAAATCACCTTTTAAAAATTTGAACATTTTCATCGCAGCCCCCTTCAAATTTGCTAATATTTGGTATGTATGATATTTCAACCTTTAAAAGCGCAAATATTTAATTTTTAGCCAATCCGCCCAACGGTTTTGGCGCTATGGTCGATTCTTATGGGGGAGTTTTGTAAGAAATGTGCGTTGGCACCATTTTTCAAATGGCAATTGTCCGTTTACCGTTGGGTCAATTTATTTTGTAAAGGTGCCATTGGACTGGGGATGTTATGTGCAATCCATTTATGCCATTTGTGTTCATGCATGAGCGAGTTTGGTTACGATAACCTTTGACCTTAGATTTTGACCTTCCGTTTTACCTCGTGGATCAAATAATTTTGAGAATTTGTTTTGCTTAAATCTTGGCTTGATATAATTTCTACAACATATGAAAGAATTGGAGATATATTATTTCTTGCTTTTTCTACAGCCTTGTTTTTAGTTTGCAAATTTCATGTAAAATTTAATTATTTTAGACCTACACCCATGTCCAAGAATTCTATAGGGGTGTATTGTATAAAAAAGAGACCTATTCAAAGTCATGATCAGAGCCTATTCACACCCTGGCTCACCACAGTTAAATAGACCTACTAATCCCCATACAATAGAAATCCAGACAAATGGCATCATAGTACAAGGGCCCTGTTGCAGAAAGAGATAAAATCAATTGTGAGCCAGATCAAATGTTCTAAATGCACAAATTTGATTGGTTGAAACACAGAAAATTACTAGTCTGACCCCGCTACGCCACTGATAGCTGGCCATTGCAGGTATTGTCTCATTATTTTGGGTTTTCATATATGAGAGACCAATTTTTGAACATAAATTTTGTCATAATATGTAATATGAGGTACCTTGTCCATCTGTTACCATGTGTATGGTAACGGAAGGACATTTTCTTTTGTTATTTATTAATTAACGAAGAAACAATGAGTAATACAATTGTTAGCAATGGGAAGGCCTACTTGAACTTGCTTTGCACTGAAGATTGGTCTGCTCTCTAACAATTATGTGAGCCACAAAATTAAAAATATTGATTTTTCGGTAACGGAAGGACATTTTCATAGGCTTAAAATAAGAAGTCATTGAAGCATAACAAATCAATTAAATCATACAAATTTACTATTTTACGAAATGGTCATATCTCGGGAGTCAGAATAATGGATTTTAGGCTTAACTGGGGAAATATAAAACAAACACAGGATCAAAACACTTTTTCACAAAAATGTCAAATTTGTGGGGTTCAATTATGGTTATAAAGTTATTATAAAAAAACAACTAAAATTATGTAAAACTAAAATTTTCTCATTGAATTCCAAAAATATAGAATTTAAGCTTTGATTTGATACCAAATTTGTATCATAAAAATGCTTGTAAAATTTTGGGTCAAATGTCCACTTTGGCGTGGAATTGCCCTTTATGCATAAAGTATGTTCAAAGATTGTTTGCGTAAGAAAAGTAAATTTGCAGAGCAATGAACAGGCGAAAGGGGGAACCGAGAGATAAAACAAAATATTTTGCCCAATGGGTCATTCCATGTCAAATCACCCCAAAAAAGTGGACAATCAATTTTCATCGCACCCCCTTCAAATTTGCTAATATTGGGTATGTATGATATTTCAACCTTTAAAGCGCAAATCCGCCCAACGGTTTTGGCGCTATGGTCGATTCTTATGGGGGAGTTTTGCAAGAAATGGGCGTTAGCATCATTTTTCAAATGACAATTGTCCATTAACCGTTGGGTCAATTTATGTTGTGATGGTGTCATTGGACTGGGGATGTTATATGCAATCCATTTATGCCATTTGTTTTCATGCATGAGCGAGTTTGGATACGATAACCTTTGACCTTTGTCTTTGACCTTCCGTTTTACCTCGTGGATCAAATAATTTTGAGTATTTTTTGGCTGAAATGTTGTCTTGATATAATTTCTACAACATATGAAAGAATTGGAGATATATTATTTCTTGTTTTTTCTACAGCCTTGTTTTAAGTTTGCAAATTTCATGTAAAATTGAATTATTTTAGACCTACACCCATGTCCAAGAATTCTATAGGGTGTATTATGTATGAAAAAGACCTATTCAAAGTCATGATTAGAGCCTATTCACACCCTGGCTTACCACAGTTAAATAGACCTGCTAATCCCCATACAATAGAAATCCAGACAAATGGCATCTATTGATGTTGCAATGATACCACATGTTTCCAACCTGACAAGGGCCCTGGGCAGAATCAATTGTGAGCCAGATCAAATGTTCTTAATGCACACATCTGATTGGTTTAAAAGCAGAAAATGTCTCTCTCTGCAGGGCCTATAGGTGTAGATCTTTTCTTGAATACAATCTTTCAAGTTAAAGTTTAAAATGCAAACTTGTACATCAATCATGAAAGCAAATATCTACAGGTATCCCTTTTCAATGAATTTCATGTTTCTATGCACCATAAATTGCAATAGTTATGCAATAATATATGGAATAGTTACATGATTTGCAATCTGCACAAATTCAAACACAAAAAGTAACTACCCCCTAGACAAATGCTCATAATTTCATAACCAATAATTGTTTCAAGATGTCATCGTACTACAATATTTCTACAGTTGTTTTGTACATTATGTGTGGAAATGAGAGATGGCTGAATGAGCACAGATTAAAGACAAATGACCCAATTTCAAAAGTCACAAGAACTTGCACATGCCTGTATATTTTGTGTGAAACAGCACATACGTATGGCTTAATGCATCATTGATGGTTTGTGATTTTCACACAAAACAACAGTAGAAATATTGTGGTAAAATGACATATTGAAACAATTATTGGTTATGAAATTATGAGCAGTTGTCTAGGGGGTAGTTACTTTTTGTATTCAGTTTAGTTCGAAAGAATCAGGTTTGAATTTTTACAGATTGCAAATCATGTAACTTAATTGCATAAAATGATGCATAGAAACATGAAATTCATTGAAAAGGGATACCTGTAGATATTTGCTTTCATGATTGATGTACAAGTTTGCATTTTGAACTTGAACTTGAAAGATTGTATTCAAGAAAAGATCTACACCTAGGCCCTGTTGCAGAGAGAGACATTTTTCTGCATTTCAACCAATCAGATGTGTGCATTAAGAACATTTGATCTGGCTCACAATTGATTCTGCCCAGGGCCCTTGTCAGGTTGGAAACATGTGGTATCATTGGAACATCAATAGATGCCATTTGTCTGGATACCTATTGTATGGGGATTAGCAGGTCTATTTAACTGTGGTAAGCCAGGGTGTGAATAGGCTCTAATCATGACTTTGAATAGGTCTTTTCATACATAATACACCCCTATAGAATTCTTGGACATGGGTGTAGGTCTAAAATAATTCAATTTTACATGAAATTTGCAAACTTAAAACAAGAAAAAACAAGAAATAATATATCTCCAATTCTTTCATATGTTGTAGAAATTATATCAAGACAACATTTAAGCCAAACAAATTCTCAAAATTATTTGATCCACGTGGTAAAACGGAAGGTCAAAGACTAAGGTCAAAGGTTATCGTATCCAAACTCGCTCATGCATTAACCCTATTAAGGCCGGGCTATTTGAGGTCTTCAGCAGGCCGGGGGGGGGGGGGGGCCATTATGGCCCCCCCCCCCCTAAGATCTCGGCCGCAGAGCGGCCGATCGCCGTAAAAAATTGCACGCGAGATAAGTGAAGTGTATAGAATACAATGGTAATTTTTAAAAATTTTGAAAAATTCATTAATTTGCATATTTATGGTAATTTATGCAAATAAGTCATGAAATTCATATTTTTACCCATAAATCATATATTCTTCATAATTAAACTCTGGTTTTCACTACATATATTCTTTAGAGCATTTGGAATGATACTACAACAAAAAAAATTGGAAGAGCCCGGTTCTTCCTTTTGTTTTCTATTGTTTTATTAATTTCTTATGTATTTCTTTGTTTTTTTAACTTATGTATTTTATTGTTTTTGTTGTTTATTTTATTTCTAACTATAATTTAACTGTTTTGAACCCCAAAACCAACATATAAAATGTAAACAACACCAAATATCTAATAATACACCTCATTTTATGAAAATTGATATTTCCATATGTTTTGTACACAAATCACGAAATTTAGCGATTTTCGGGCTGACATGCATAGACAAAAGGTCACGTGACTTTGTAACGGAGGGTCCGATTTTCGAAATTTTTGTTTTAAAACGTGCGCAAGACCCGAAAGAAAAAAGTCACCAAGCAGCGGCGCGTCATCTTGCAGCGTTTTGGAGCAATAAAAACAATTCCGGAGGGGGGCCATTATGGCCCCCCCCGGCCTTAATAGGGTTAAAACAAATGGCATAAATGGATTGCATATAACATCCCCAGTCCAATGACACCATCACAACGTAAATTGACCCAACGGTTAACGGACAATTGTCATTTGAAAAATGGTGCCAACGCCCATTTCTTACAAAACTCCCCCATAAAAATCGACCATAGCGCCAAAACCGTTGGGCGTATTGGGCTAAAAAATAAATATTTGCGCTTAGGTTGAAATATCATACATACCAAATATTAGCAAATTTGGAGGGGGTGCGATGAAATCCATTGGGTGATTTGACATGGAATGACCCCAATGCTCGAACCCACGACCCTGAGATTAAGAGTCTCATGCTCTACCGACTGAGCTAACCGGGCTACGTTAGGCCATGTTTTACAGTCATCCAATGAAGATGACAACGCGGATTATATGCTTCACTCCTATCAACAAATCATTGGAAGATTATACTGAACGCATAGTTCCGCATTATCTTGAAATGATTTGATGCTGTATTTCTATCATTATTAAAACTGTTTTGTTAAAGAGGAACACCATTATGATGTTATCAATTTAACAAAAAGTTATGTCAATCAGGGGCCGCGGAACCGGGGGGCTGAGGGCTGCAGCCCCTACCTTTTTTGGCTAAAAAAATAAAATACATTTATAAGCATAAAATAACAATTATTATAACAATTAAAATGTGGTCAGCCCCCTAGTTTCAAACCTTTCCGCGGCCCCTGTCAATTATTTTGGTATCAACGTACAGCAAACTGATATTTAGATTCATGAGTAACTTAATCCTAATAAAAGAAACAAAACATAGCGCCCAATGTGGGGCTCGAACCCACGACCCTGAGATTAAGAGTCTCATGCTCTACCGACTGAGCTAACCGGGCTACGTTAGGCCATGTTTTACAGTAATCCAATGAAGATGACAACGCGGATTGTATGCTTCATTCCTATCAACAAATCATTGGGAGATTTTACTGAACGCATAGTTCCGCATTATCTTGAAATGATGTAATGCTGTATTTCTATCATTTTTAAAACTGTTTTGTTAAAAAGGAACACCATTATGATGTTATCAATTAAAAAAAAAGAAGTATGTCAATCAGGGGCCGCGGAACCGGGGGGGGGGGGGGGGGGGGGGCTGGGGGCTGCAGCCCCTACTGTTTTTGGCTAAAAACAATAAAATACATTTATAAGCATAAAATAACAATTATTATAACAATTAAAATGTGGTCAGCCCCCCCACTTTCAAACCTTTCCGCGGCCCCTGTCAATTATTTTGGTGTCAACGTACAGCAAACTGATATTTAGATGGGTAACTTAATCCTAATAAAAGAAACAACAAATAGCGCCCAATGTGGGGCTCGAACCCACGACCCTGAGATTAAGAGTCTCATGCTCTACCGACTGAGCTAACCGGGCTACGTTAGGCCATGTTTTACAGTCATCCAATGAAGATGACAACGCGGATTGTATGCTTCATTCCTATCAACAAATCATTGGGAGATTATACTGAACGCATAGTTCCGCATTATCTTGAAATGATTTAATGCTGTATTTCTATCATTTTTAAAACTGTTTTGTTAAAAAGGAACACCATTATGATGTTATCAATTAGAAAAAAAAGTATGTCAATCAGGGGCCGCGGAACCGGGGGGGCTGGGGGCTGCAGCCCCTACTTTTTTTGGCTAAAAACAATAAAATACATTTATAAGCATAAAATAACAATTATTATAACAATTAAAATGTGGTCAGCCCCTCCACTTTCAAACCTTTCCGCGGCCCCTGTCAATTATATTGGTGTCAACGTACAGCAAACTGATATTTAGATGGGTAACTTAATCCTAATAAAAGAAACAAAAACTAGCGACCAATGTGGGGCTCGAACCCATGACCCTGAGATTAAAGGTCTCATGCTCTACCGACTGAGCTAACCGGGCTACGTTAGGCCATGTTTTACAGTCATCCAATGAAGATGACAACGCGGATTAATTATGCTTCACTCCTATCAACAAATCATTGGGAGATTATACTGAACGCATAGTTCCGCATTATCTTGAAATGATTTGATGCTGTATTTCTATCATTTTTAAAACTGTTTTATTAAAAAGGAACACCATTATGATGTTATCAATTTAACAAAAACTTATGTCAATCAGGGGCCGCGGAACCGGGGGGCTGGGGGGCTGCAGCCCCTCACTTTTTTGGCTTAAAACAATAAAATACATAAGCATAAAATAACAATTATTAATATAACAATTGAAATGTGGTCAGCACCCCACTTTCAAACCTTTCCGCGGCCCCTGTCAATTATTTTGGTGTCAACGTACAGCAAACTGATATTTAGATTCATGAGTAACTTAATCCTAATAAAAGAAACAAAACATAGCGCCCAATGTGGGGCTCGAACCCACGACCCTGAGATTAAGAGTCTCATGCTCTACCGACTGAGCTAACCGGGCTACGTTAGGCCATGTTTTACAGTCATCCAATGAAGATGACAACGCGGATTATATGCTTCACTCCTATCAACAAATCATTGGAAGATTATACTGAACGCATAGTTCCGCATTATCTTGAAATGATTTGATGCTGTATTTCTATCATTATTAAAACTGTTTTGTTAAAGAGGAACACCATTATGATGTTATCAATTTAACAAAAAGTTATGTCAATCAGGGGCCGCGGAACCGGGGGGCTGAGGGCTGCAGCCCCTACCTTTTTTGGCTAAAAAAATAAAATACATTTATAAGCATAAAATAACAATTATTATAACAATTAAAATGTGGTCAGCCCCCTAGTTTCAAACCTTTCCGCGGCCCCTGTCAATTATTTTGGTATCAACGTACAGCAAACTGATATTTAGATTCATGAGTAACTTAATCCTAATAAAAGAAACAAAACATAGCGCCCAATGTGGGGCTCGAACCCACGACTCTGAGATTAAGAGTCTCATGCTCTACCGACTGAGCTAACCGGGCTACGTTAGGCCATGTTTTACAGTCATCCAATGAAGATGACAACGCGGATTGTATGCTTCATTCCTATCAACAAATCATTGGGAGATTATACTGAACGCATAGTTCCGCATTATCTTGAAATGATTTAATGCTGTATTTCTATCATTTTTAAAACTGTTTTGTTAAAAAGGAACACCATTATGATGTTATCAATTAGAAAAAAAAAGTATGTCAATCAGGGGCCGCGAAACCGGGGGGGCTGGGGGCTGCAGCCCCTACTTTTTTTGGCTAAAAACAATAAAATACATTTATAAGCATAAAATAACAATTATTATAACAATTAAAATGTGGTCAGCCCCCCCACTTTCAAACCTTTCCGCGGCCCCTGTCAATTATATTGGTGTCAACGTACAGCAAACTGATATTTAGATGGGTAACTTAATCCTAATAAAAGAAACAAAAACTAGCGACCAATGTGGGGCTCGAACCCATGACCCTGAGATTAAAGGTCTCATGCTCTACCGACTGAGCTAACCGGGCTACGTTAGGCCATGTTTTACAGTCATCCAATGAAGATGACAACGCGGATTAATTATGCTTCACTCCTATCAACAAATCATTGGGAGATTATACTGAACGCATAGTTCCGCATTATCTTGAAATGATTTGATGCTGTATTTCTATCATTTTTAAAACTGTTTTATTAAAAAGGAACACCATTATGATGTTATCAATTTAACAAAAACTTATGTCAATCAGGGGCCGCGGAACAGGGGGGCTGGGGGGCTGCAGCCCCTCACTTTTTTGGCTTAAAACAATAAAATACATAAG